>VCRD01004811.1:21869-32904 GCA_006783055.1 Trinorchestia longiramus
CAGGCCAAAGGTCACGCAGGATCAGGCCAAAGGTCACGCAGGATCAGGCCAAAGGTCACACAGGATCATCAAACCAAAGGTCACACAGGATCAGGCCAAAGGTCACACAGGATCAAACCAAAGGTCACACGGCATCATATTAAAACTGCTGTATATAATAGAATAACAGTAAAGTTTTTGATCCAAGAATAGACGAAACGGCTGGTTGCTGTTGCCATATTCTATTCAAATTTAAAGTAAGAAAGGACGAACATACATGGTTGAGGATAGTCTTGCAGAGGCCGTACAGGTAGTCAGCATCATGGGCAAAGTCACACTGCTCCTGGGTAGGCTTTTTCTGGAAGGGGGGAGGAGGTCTCCAGCCTGCCTCCTTAATGCCAGGGATGCTTGCAATCGGAATGCTCTTCACACCTGGGATGAAGAATATTTTTTTAGTGCCATAAGCCCTGCTTTTGTTACAGTAAAAACTGATGTGGGCCGTTGAAGCTTAGAGTAAACCCATCTGTTTATGTATATGTACTTTGACACATGTCGAGCTATGTGCCACAGAGACATCTACTTTAATGTAGTAACAGCACAATGCAAGTGAAAGCCTAGTCTGGCAGTCACAGCTAGTCTGGCAGTCACAGCTAGTCTGGCAGTCACAGCTAGTCTGGCAGTCACAGCTAGTCTGGCAGTCACAGCTAGTCTGGCAGTCACAGCTAGTCTGGCAGTCACAGCTAGTCTGGCAGTCACAGCTAGTCTGGCAGTCACAGCTAGTCTGGCAGTCACAGCTGGTCTGGCAGTCACAGCTGGTCTGTCAGTCACAGCTAGTCTAGCAGTCACAGCTGGTCTGTCAGTCACAGCTAGTCTGTCAGTCACAGCTAGTCTGGCAATATATTTCAAAGTAAGGAATAATAACCGGAGCAAAACTTAAATAAATGAAGCCCAGAAAGTAAAAAGAAGTGTTCACAAGTTAGTATATCGATGCAATATAACTTATTAATTAACGTACATCGACATTATCCAAACAATTTATTCATTCATATAGTATCTATAATATCCTATAAATTTATTTCAACTGAAATAAAAGTAGTACTAATCTAATAGTGTTTCTACGTTTGTTGTCAGCGATTCTTTTTCAATTCTTATTTTTTTCTACTTTTGCTATATAATACAAAACATAAAAAAACTGCTGTAGTATACAGAAATTATATTCTAAAAATGTCACTTTAATAAAACAACTCAGACCATGCCATAACGATGGTTATTTTACTCAATGAATAATTTTTTCAGCCCTTATGTTATTATGCAGGATTTTTATGGACACGTCATCTCCATACTTCTCTTTTCCCTTTCAGACATCCAAGAGCAGCGATATTACTGAGATTTCGCGCAAATAATACCAGACATAATAATGGACATAGGAACAGACATAAAAATGGACACAGGAACAGATATAAAAATGGACACAGGAACAGACATAATAATAGACACAATAACGGACAGGATAACAGACACAATAACGGACAGGATAACAGACACAATAAGACACAACAACGGACAGGATAACAGACACAATAACGGACAGGATAACAGACACAATAAGACACAACAACGGACAGGATAACAGACACAACAACGGACAGGATAACAGACACAATAAGACACAACAACGGACAGGATAACAGACACAATAAGACAACAACAACGGACACAGCAACACGTCTCACCTTCACTGAAGCATTTGAGACCCTTGTGTACACACCGAATTTCGCTCTGCTTCTGTTCGATGAGCTTCTTTATGATCTGGAAATAAATTTGGTTATCAGTACACTGCTAAGACATAGACTCATTGCTGGCTGAAAAAACAGGATTGCTAAGGAGCTGATTGTGAAAAATGAACTTGCAATTATAATGCAGAAACAAGTCCAATTGGCATTGATCATTGTGGTCGTGCGGAAATATCGTTCAAGAAAGCAACACCAATTAACATCCTCTATTTATGTAACACAAAATGGGTTACAAGTATCAAAAATTGACAGCTTCACTGCTCCGACGGAAGGCATGGTCACCCTGTACCCAGAATATATAATGTTCTTGCTCAGGCTGCTTTCGCCTATGGTAGTGATCAGTTTACCTAGGAGAGTTGACACTAAGACAACAGTTTAGAGTAAGACAACAGTTTAGAGTAAGACAACAGTTTAGAGTAAGACAACAGTTTAGAGTAAGACAACAGTTCACACTAAAGTAAAATTAAACTAAAATAACGGTCGTAGGAGCGGGTTCGAAGAGAGCTCAGTGGGCACAACACAGCTGTTTAAACAGAGGAATTCTCACTGACAGCATGGTGGATGTACAGGAAGGTAGCGCTGGATAGTTACAATACAGATCACTTCATATCACTTCAACATGATGACTGCTGCTAGCAGCACGCAGTTTACTCATAAAGCACAGACTGCTGCTGTAACAACACACAGTTCACTCATAAAGCACAGACTGCTGCTGTAACAAGACACAGTTCACTCATAAAGCACAGACTGCTGCTGTATCAGCACACAAATCACTCATAAACCACACACTGCTGCTGTAACAGCACACAGATCACTCATAAAGCACAGACTGCTGCTGTATCAGCACACAGATCACTCATAAAGCACAGACTGCTATCGTATCAGCACACAGATCACTCATAAAGCACAGACTGCTGCTGTAACAGCACAGTTCACTCATAAAGCACAGACTGCTGCTGTATCAGCACACAGTTCACTCATAACGCACAGACTGCTGCTGTATCAGCACACAGTTCACTCATAACGCACAGACTGCTGCTGTAACACACAGTTCCCGAACGACAATCAAGATTCGCACTTCTTTTTGTTTGCGTATAACAGCTGTGAATTCCGTGTAGACGATACTAGGGTGCATCTCACACCCCATGAGGGTTGCCCCCTCGTAGTCTTTGATGTAGCCTTGATACACAGCACGGGGCAGGTGGATATCCTTGCTGAACCCTTGCTTCTTGAAGTAACCTGCAAGCAAGGAATCTTAATTCTTCATCAAGAACATGGCAGTTGATGTAAGGAGAGTCACCATGAATATAAGGGGTGGTATGATCAGGTAATTCATTTCATATTAATAACATAAGCTTTGGTGCGATCAGATGATTAATTTCTCATCAAGGAGAACATGGGCGTTGGTATAATCAGAAGATTAATTTCTGATCAAGAACAAAAGGGTTAGTATAATCAGGTGGAAGTGGATATCTCCGCACGTTATGTGTGCGCATACCTTAGCCTATAAATACTGGAAATGAAATGAACTATACAAATCAAATCACAGGGTACAACTTGAACGTCATTCCAAAAAATACTAAATATTAAAAGGTTAGTTCCAGTAAAAATCTAGCAAAAAAATACTGCATACTATCAGTCCAATGAGTCATCAAAATATTCAATTTGAAATTTTTACGTCAAACACTGCAATAAACGATGTAAAGCCAGAAAATCAAGTTATTCAATAGGAATAAACATATCATAATGAAGCAAAGTAAAAATCAAAATCTAAACTTAATTTCAAGAACAAAATTCAAAATAAAATATTATACATTTATTTTATGACAATTAGAAAATTTTATCCAAATACATCAATTAATAAAGTAACATTCCCGTTAAGGAACAAAACGTTCAATGATAAAAGTACAAACTCCAACACCTGAGGAGGCAGAGGAAAGTTTGTCCACATCAACAAACACAATCCTCATAAGTGATGGATTTTAATAGAAAAAAAAAATATATATATATCGTTACCAAAATGCACCAATTGACAAAATTATTCTAACAAAATAAACATAGAACAAACAGACAGCAAACAGAACTGCAGCTGTAACCGAACAAATTTAGCTTTTTAGTGTCTACACAGACAACAAATAAAATTGCAGCTGTAAGATAACGAACTTAGCTATGCAGTATCTAGACAGACAACAAATGAAACTGCAGCTGTGAGAACATAAACTTAGCTCTAGAATATCTAGACACAGACAACAAATAGAACAGGAGCACCAACTGTGCGGGCAGGAAGGAGCCTGGATCTCACCAATAGCAAACTCGTCAGCGAAGGTGAGGAAGTGGAGGACGTTGTGCTTCACATGGAAGTCCTTGAGGTGGTTCATCATGTGTGTGCCGTACCCCTTAACCTGGAAGGTGAGTGTACACAGCAGTGTGCATCACGACTATCACAATTCTTTAACCCTCTAGCGCCGTCGTACCATACTAGGAAAAAAGTCGGCGCGAAAGGGTTAAAAACCAATGCTGTTACATTTCTAATGCATCAATTTTATTGGAAATGTACATTTTTGTTATTTTATGTGTGGTTAACGTGGTAGCTAGTAGAACATCAGCACTATTTTGCAGACTTGCTATCACCAAGTCGAGAGCATGTGTTGCTATATGTTACTTAATGTAGGATATCTACGTCATTAGGAGTCTTCAAGAAGATATATTAGAGATTAATGTTTTCTTTAATTACATGCATACATTTTTTATATTAAGCTGTTCTTTACTATTTTCCTGCTAGGATGTCGACATGAGTGGACATTTAAACAAAAGCTAAATGCGTTCTTTGGAAGACATCAGATACACGTGAAGGCACAACACATGAAACAAAAAATACTTATTTCGTAGGGTCATCGTTCAGGGAAATCTTGTGAGTGAAATGAGATGGATACATGAAGGCAACTCCGAATTAATCCTAATATTTACATTCTATATCTGGCAAGTAGCCACAATATACGAGGATATCACCGTCGTAATGCAAGGCTTCTCAGTTCTCTCGCTCCAGATCTTTATGAAATGATAACACAGAGCGCCAGGCCTCAATACGTGTCTTATGACTTTGATGTATTATTGTGTTGAAGCATTGCGTACTATTGAATTACTGCTCAAGTTTCACCACTCCGTAATATCTATCTCTTAATGGCTTAGTACTCAAGCACGTGTGTATGTGTAACATATAGATATAAATACATAAACAGTATATAAATACACTGTATATTTATATACAGAATAGTTTTCAGACAAAATGATACATAAAAACAAGTTTTCGGCTACCCATCTTCTATGAAGACAATGTGTTGAGGAATGATAGATTTTCTTTGTGTAGACAACTTATTATCACCTTAAAGTAAAACTGAAGTTTACTGAATACAAACCAATTTTTAGAACAACAATTTGTTTACAAGACCAACTGATGTTGCCGAGTTTACAACAATATTCCATTACGCATGCACCAAACAAAACTATAGAAAATGGCGCGCCAAATCCGTAAGAGTGTGTACGACATCACTGACATGCACGTGTCTTCTATTATTTCTTGCAAGTGTAAAAACAACACCAGACGTACCTGCTCGTTAGAGGTGACGGCACAGAAAACTATCTCCGAGAAGCCTTGCTTTTTGAAGAGCCTGAAGCAGATGCCACCGATGGGCTGGTTGTCCTTGACCAGCACTAGGGTCTTGTGTTTGCTGCACACCAAACCATAGTAGTCAGACTACAACTAGGACCTCAAACTATAACATTGTGCTGTAGGTGAATTCTTCCTAAAAGTTGACGCTTGGTTGAAGTTCAAGATAGACCTTGTAATTTATTTTTTTAAGCTGTGCATATAGGGAATAATCGTTCGCATCGCTGTATTTACCTACTATAGTAACATAAGGAGTTACCATAACGTCACCACTAGTCGTAAAATGTTAGCATTAAGATTTGAAAACCCGATTCCGTGTACTGTGGATTTATACTGTACTCTGCGATATACCGGAATAAAGTTGGTGTATTTATTCATTATTTAGACGAGCAATAAGGGCTTCGGCATGGCATGGGACTTCGGTATACGGCATGGGACTTCGGTATTGAACCAAGAATGGGCCAAACGGCTCGTTCCTATTGCCTTATTCTATTCTATTCTACTCTATCAAAAATTGCCGACTAGCGAGTCCAAGTTTCTTAGTTTAATTAAGCAAAAACTACCAAATTTTTTTCAAGTCTCATAATGCAGTTCTTGCATATGTAAATCCCCAAATTTCCTCACGAAGCCTCGCGACATAACACATGCAGCATCTTGGGTCATACCAGAGCAATGGCCTCAGTTGTATTTTTTCTATTAAAAATACGTGGTAGAGAATCTCCAATGTAGAAAAAACTAAACGTCTCAGCAAGTGAATGATCCCACACGTATTTTTTTTAATAATAGGCGAGGTTGCACCCACTGGACAATAACAAGTCGCATATGACCGAATCCTCGTATACCTCAAAATGGTTGAGAATGATCAATATCAGTATAGCAACGACTCCTGGGTGACTCAATCACCCTTGTGAAAACTACTAACATCAACAAAATAACGACTCCTCCACCCTTTCGAAGACCCCCAACATCAGCAAAATAACGACTCCTGGGTGACTTTTCCACCCTTTTGAAGACCCCAACATCAGCAAAATAACGACTCCTGGGTGACTTTTCCACCCTTTTGAAGACCCCAACATCAGCAAAATAACGACTCCTGGTTGACTCCACTCTTTTAACAACTACGTTCCAAGATGCAGTAGCGATTTCTGGATCGCTTATTCCCCAGTTTAAGAACGACGTTCTGAGCTACAGCAGCACTCACTGGTCGAACACGAGCCTCGTTATATACTCCTTAGGCATGCGAGGGAGCTGGTGGGAGAAGACGTTCTGTAGGCCAATGAGCCACAACATCGTCTTCTTGGACACCTTCTGTGTGAGTGAGTTGCCAATCACGTGGAAGGAGATGCCCCCCTTCTGTTCCTCCAACTGCTCACACATCGAAGGAATATAAAAGGATTTCCAGCTGCACTAACATTATGAGAAAATAACAGCATTTCCAGCTGCACTAGCATTATGAGAAAATAACAGGATTTCCAGCTGCACTAACATTATGAGAAAATAACAGCATTTCCAGCTGCACTAACATTATGAGAAAATAACAGCATTTCCAGCTGCACTAACATTATGAGAAAATAACAGCATTTCCAGCTGCACTAACATTATGAGAAAATAACAGCATTTCCAGCTGCACTAGCATTATGAGAAAATAACAGGCTTGAACACCATGACAATTACTCCACTTTGAAGAGGTCGAAAGAGGTGTCAGATAATGTAGAAGTGACGTTCTTAGACTGCTTTCAAATGGAATAAGGGTAGCAATATAACATTATTTATGTAGAAATACTAATGTATTTATACCCACCAATCTAATTGACTACAAACTAAAGTGTTGGTTACACAAAAAATGTCAATGTTCATCACCAGCTTGGTCGACTGGTGAGCGAATCTGCTTTCGAGCGGGAAGACCCGGGTTCGAATCCCGCTGCCGACATGGTTGACGCGGCTAGAAATACGGCATGGGACTTGGGTAAACAACCGAATAATTATTGAAGTAATTATCCGACCCAAGAATGGGCCAGAAGGTTCGTTCCTATAGCCTCATTCTATTCTATTCTATTGCGCATCGAAAAACAATTAACATAAACAGCTTTTTTAGGGTACCATGCCCCATAGTAAAGAAAACGCTGTTTTTAATTTTAATTATTTTGAAAGACCGTGGTTTTACAATCCCTGTTCAAGATGAATATTGAAATTATCTTGGCACTCATAAGATGAATTTTTCACCGCTGTTTTCAATCACAGTTGGTCATTTTACCGATACATTAAAGTATTTATCCCAGAGAACCATAAGTAAGCTCTAACACAACGTATCACTCGGTATTCAATAGTAGCATGTATACGAAAATATTAAAATGCATTACTACAAACACCTCTCCATACTTCAATTAAGTTTTTCAAGTCCATGTTAAAACAGGAATTTTAACTATCAAATGAGTTTTGAGTCTGGAGCGTGTAGCTCATATTCAGACTATGTATGTTCATTAAAGTGTCCCTGATATTTACCGAATTGTTCAACCAAAAAAACAAGAGACCAAGAACATCTTCGTAACCAGCGATAGAAAGTAATGAGTACTCAGATCTACACACAATAATAAAAGAGGTGCTAATTTAATGCTAAGAATGACCGTCGTGTGTTTATACATTCATTTATTTATTTATATGTTTCGTGTCACTTTGAAAAAAATTAGAGAGATCCAGAGCCTTATATACTCCAGTCCGTATCGTGGATACCGAGTTCGATGCACGAGTACAGCAATTAAAGAAACTGATGTTCAAGGAAATTTGGTAGATGATTAGTTTTTCACTAGGAATGTTGTCATTAAAGAAATACTCAATTAAAATGTTTGTCCTTTGTAAACATATATGAAACTAAATATATTGCATTGCGTTGTAATATGTAATTTTATTTAATATCTTTCCGACAGTATTTACCATCATTTTTGATGACACGAGTACACTAGTTTGTAAAAATTAGACATTAATTGCAGGTTTGTATTACTGACATTATTTTTTGCAATGAACCTTGCAGCCAAGCCACTTGTAATATGACAATTGGTCCACCTAAAATATGACCAAAAGTGCAGGAATATTCGCTACATTTTAGATAAACGTAAGTAAGACAGGATACCATCAAACAAGCATCAAAGAACCATAAAATGCCCTGCACTCAAATTTTTGAAAAACAACAGACTTTTATGAATTTTCTATAACCCTGACAAATCGCTCAAGTGTGAAACGAATGTGATAATGGCAGTAAGCACCGTTTCTAAGAGTGAATAATGTGAAGAAAGCACCAAGTATTGTTTTCTACATGATATTAGGCCAAAAAGACCGTCTCGTAAAGAGGAAATCGTGTTACCTTAGCAGCCTCATCTCTGGCAGAGTTCTCAGAGAAGAGGACTTCAGGACCGAGCACCTTTTTGTCCGTGATGGACGCCAAGACCTCGGCCACCTTCTCCTCAGGAAGATCCTGGTCAGCAGTGGGGCTGTCACTCAAGTCACTGTCGTCCAATCGCGCGCGTTTGTTGGATCCATCACCAGTGACGTCACTATCTCGCTTGTCCCCTCTGAATGAGAGAGTGTTAGCGAACACTTTGACTAAGACTCCTAAAACAGTTTGTATAATAATAATAATAATATAGCTGTGCACAAGTGTACGTGGATGAGAGCAAGATGAGAGATTTTGAGCCGCTAAGGTAAGCTCTACAATATTTTGTTAAAAATTGTGAGTCTCATGTGGTACACGTCATCTAATGAATTAACTGTTGCATTCTTAAGGAACGTGCACCACAGTGCGATGCAGGGTGAATACGAAATGGTGGTACACGTTTTCTGCCATAAACTGAATCCCTCTGACAGAGCGAGAGGTGTTAATAAAAGAGCATCACAACCCCTCTGCTGAACATAGCAGTGTTGTTTCCAAGGTTTCTCTCGAATATAATTAAAGTGGTAGTTGCCGTATTAATGTTAATTTTCGTGTCACTATAGTTACATCAACATACACAAATTGTTCCTTCCAGTGCTTCTTTTCCCTTCACGCTTATGACATTATTTGGCGCCTCAAAAATGCTGCTGTAATAAGTGTTTTTTGTGGTGTTCCCCTTTTGTAAAACAAGGTAATTATACTCTCGAGTTTTCATTCTCAACTTTACCTGTAATTACTTATGTGAAAAGTAAAGCGCTTAACCCTTTCGACCCTGTTTTTGCTCTCTATTGGGACATATATGTCCCAACAGAATCGAAAGGGTTAAAGAAAGAAAACAAACGAATTAAAATTCTTTGAAAGATGAAAAAGGCAGAAATTGAGCAGCAGAGAACAAAGACTAAAAGAAACTAGGACAAAATTACTATTATATTGCTGGTTAACCAAGACAAAAATGAGCACTGAAACTCACCGTTTCTTGGAGGGCACATTGAAGAGAGATTTCAGAAGAAACCAGGATAAAATTACCATTATACACCTGGTTAAGCAAGACAAAAATGGGCACTGGAACTCACCGTTTCTTGGAGGGCACATTGAAGAGAGAGCTCTCAGACAGAGCAGCAACACGCTCTGCTTCCGTGGACCCTGCAAAATAAAATCTTTTCAGAAGTCGGCCCTCAAAAAATTGCTTACAGCATTCATGTTTGCAGAAACTTGTGTCTCACAGGCATTTTCAAACAGCCAAGCGGGCTGTAACTGCCTAAGAGACTTATTAATACATATGTCGAGTAGAATGTGTTCTGGCATCAAATCCTTCATTCTGTTTTTATTTGAAATCAATATCTTAAAAAATTACCGTTTTATGTTCTTTTCATTAAAAAGCGAGCTACGGTGACAATTTGAAGTCCCCATCCTGTATGTATTGATCAAAACTGACATTAAAGTCCAATTAGTAAATTAGTAAATTTCATAGATCAATTTTTGCTCTAGGTTACAGAGTTACAAGTTTCACTTATTTTTTCATGTTCAAATTAATGACGCGGACTCCAACTTGAAAAGACTGAATTCATCACGAAAATTTTGTAAGAAAAAATCAAACATGGACGAAATAAAAATGTTAAGAGAAATGAATGGTCTGGCTGAGCCCCTGAATGCTACGAGGGAGGAGATGTAAAGGCAAAATATAAATATATATTTTTGGATCCCTAGTGATGCATTTTACTTTTGTTTTTACGAATAGTGAAATAAACCCATAAATACATGAATTTCAGATAGAAGGACAAACACAGAAAAGACGTTTCCATTTGAACCAAAAAAATTCGCTCCGTATTCAAGAAACTCACAAATTTAAAATTTGTGAAAAGTATTTTTTAACACTACAATCACTAAAAAACAAAGAAAATTTACCTTTGGAGTCGGTGGTGTAAGGCCGAGCAAACGAAGGAGGAGGTACGAACTCCATGTCCCACATGGGCGAGCTGTCCTTCACTAGCTCCTCTTCCAGCATCGACAGGAACCTGGAGACAACGTCCATTATTTTATTATTGTTTATTGGGTGTTGAGGAGAGCGTCAATATTAGGTGTTGGGGACTGCATCAATTACTGGGTGTTGAGGACAGCGTCAATTACTGGGTGTTGAGGACAGCGTCAATTACTGGGTGTTGAGGACAGCGT
>VCRD01004812.1:17229-30172 GCA_006783055.1 Trinorchestia longiramus
GCAATGAATATTACAAACTCATGGTTATGTGCTGCTTGAAATAAATCCCTTATTTCCTGGAACATGGAACTGGTGCTACACTACACCTAATGACACAGCAGTATATACTGATGCAATATTTTTTTAAATGGATAATTTCCTCGTGCAGAGAAAAAAATTAGTGTAAATTCAAAATAACAATTAGTATAGATCATTCGCGTATACGCACAAAATCATGTGCACAAACTCTGCAAAATATAATGAATCTTAGGAACCTTCATGCACATATTTTTCCATTTCAAACATTCATGACAATTTAAAAATGTTTAGTCATTCCATGTTCACATAAAACATCGCTACGTGTCATTAGCTAATTTGTGAGTCATGTGTGAATTTTACACTTGACATAAATAATTAAGTTGACGCATAATCACCTTACTAATACGATATGAAACACAAATCTTGAACTCAATATTCTCTGTTAATTGTGTGATAAATTTAAAGAGAATAGTTCGGAGAATTTAAAGAGAATTTATATTCAGATTTGATAGTGACTTCGAAATTTAATCTGAAATCAATTAAAAAAACTGTGGTCAGATAAAATTTATCAAGTACGATTAATTTCTCGTCAAGAAACACATTGAAAATCAGGAAAAATTGATAGTTAGAGAGATTCATTAATTTCCTCATCGAGTCGTTGGCTCGATTGAGAGATTACGGTGCGAAATTTCTCGATATCTATTCATAGAACTCCTGCTTCTTGAAAGGGCTCGACTAAGCGGCTTTATTACTTGGATTTCTGTTTTTCGGAAGCCATTTCAATCACGCGAGTCCGGTCCGATTCAAAGTCTTCCGGCTGAGTCATGCGAGTACTTTAGTAAGAAGACAATTTGAAAGAGTAGTTATTATTTCGCTTTGTTTTTAGCGTTCCATGCACCTTTGCCTATGGCCATGTAGACAACATTTCTCTTGCTTGCAAGTACTCAGTTCGCACTCGATCTATGTGAGAGGGAACGTTGTTAGCACTCTGATAACTCTCCCTGTAAGTTACTCTGGAATGGTTTTCTATTATCAGATCTATGCACACAGGAATCATGTATATTATATATTCATTATCAGTAAAATTCATATTCACCATTCATCTGTGATTCATCTGCTTCAGATAATCTATTTAAATCTTTTTAAAAAACTATTCGCCAATGTAGAAATTTGGGTTCACTATTGCCAAAGAGTGTATGAATCCATTTATCCATATTTAAATTAGATTACACTACTGCATTTCAATATTGATGACAAAGAGCTTCATCTCGAGAAGCTTGCACTACTTCTCATTTTCCTGAATTCTGTCATTGATTTGAAGTATTTTCTGCAGAAACATTTATTTCTATGGAAAATTGGTGTAAGAAATAGTCATCTACTTTTCATGCGTTTTACGTTTTCTCTGAAAGGTAAATGACTCATTACGGTGAAAAAAATTATTGCAATACATGAATTGATCTCTACGTTCTTTTCAGTGATTGTTTTAAAAAACTTGAGTTAAATTTTCTCTTTAATAAAAGCATGGATTTGTTCTGTACCTGTGCATACATGTCAATATCGAGATTAATTTGTCAGTAGCTTTTTACATCTCTTCCTCCCCTGCCCAGGACTAACTACTAACTACCTGATTCCAGATCAACTCTTACCCTCAAAACCACTTTACTAACTCAGTACTAATCACTCGACCCACTATTAGCAACCAATTAACCTATAAAGCACTGGTCTTCCATGCTAAACTAAGAACTACTTACTCTGCCCACTATTAACTAGTAACCAACCCACCCACTACTTACATACGTAGCCACTACTACCTATCTGACAAAATGCTGAAAACTGGACCAACTTCTAAATTTATTACATACTAATAAGTAATTATTATTCTACTCACTACCATAACAAATGACGGCTAACCTACCTACCTACACACTCATAAATACTTATTATTTCACTCACTACCATAACACATGGCGGCTGACCTACCTACCGGGTTGTTCTAAAGTTCTATTACACTTGATATTTTTTAAGTCTCCAAAATTGCGATTTATAGGTATAAGAAAACAAATAGAGCTTTCCATACATTTATTAGGATTATTACAATACTATTTTTGAATTTGACCTCCTTCAGCAGCAATGACACGGCTCAGACGAGGGCGGAAACCCTTGCAAACTTTGCGGATGTAATCTTTTCTCATTGTGACCCATGAACGATTAACGGAAGACTTCAACTCCTCTACACTGTTGAGGCTAACTTTACATGCCTTACTCTCAATATGCGTCCAGACGCTGTAGTCGAGGGGGTTCAGGTCAGGCGACTGTGGCGGCCAGAAGTCCTTGGGCCAAAAAGTTCATCTTTGACCCCAGCCACTCTTGAACAGTTTTTGCGGTGTGCGCAGGTGCACTATTTTGTTAGAATATGTAGCTTGCATTGCTAATTATTTTTTCTTACCCAAGGTAGGATTTTCGTGACAAGAACATCTTTGTAAGCTGAGGCGTTTAGCCTGTCACCACGTGGGAACCACACTGGAGGCATCTTTTCTCCATTCGATGACTCCAAGCATCACTCCATCATACACTCCATGACTCCATCACCAAAGCTAATAATACAATCATTCTGCTTGTTCACAAGAGGATCGACCGAGAACGTCTTCTCATCTGAAAAAATGGCAATCCGATTGCCATGATTTTTCAGATCGCTAAGTAGGCGTTTACATTGTTCAAAACACTTTTGCTTCGTTGCAGCAGTTAGCAGGGGATTTTTGACACGTTTTAAGCTCGTTCCCTTTCAATCTTAACAGCTCTTCTCACTTCCGAAACAGAGATCTTCTTTTTCCTGGCAAGATGAGTCATTTTGAGCGTTGGATCTTCTTGAATGTTTTTCTAATGGTCTCTGTCTTCACAACTCGAGGTCTACATGAACGAGGACAATCCTTGAGGGTTTCTCCATCTCTCAAACGACTTGCAACTCTGTGTACTGTCATTCGACTGACATTAAGATGCTTAGCAATGTCTGACTTCTTATGGGACGCACGTAGTAGAGCGGAGATTTCAATTCTCTTTGCCTCCATTGTTAATACTACTAATTGTTATGAGCGTACTAATAGCTTTCAAATGAGATTGATATTTTTACTATTGAGCTATAACAAGAAATATTCCAATCTATTGTAAATGATCATTATATTTCTGGAAAAAGAGTGTAACAGAACTTTAGAACAACCTGGTACACACTAACGAATACCTATTATTTTTCTCACTACTATTATAACTTGTAACTTATGAGTATTCTTTATTCTAATCTTTATTACAATAAGATGTTACCAGCGTATCTATGCACGAATGAGTAGTACTCTTTCTACTCACTGCTATAATAACTTGTAACTAAGCTACCCGAAACAACCTACCCAATGCAACGCAACTATTTTAGCTACTATTAACTTTTCAACCTACAACGAACTATCATTTACGTACTCATAGATTCACGTACAATTTTCCCTACTACTTTCATCTCCATTCAATCACATTTCGTTTTTTACATTCTTTTTCATTGAAGACGTTTTAGCTTTCTGACGTGAGCGGGTATGTACATAGGGAAAGAGATGGAGGTGCACATAAATCTACGGCATATGCACCTGAAATGTAAGTTACTCAAACTGACTCGGCTGTCACCTTATTAGCTAGATCCTGAAGTTGACAGTCTTGTATTATATATTTAACACGTTCCTACCATCAACGAGTATCTAAGAATACAAATAGAAAAAGTGCAAGTTTAGATCCTAACCGTTGAAATTAACTTTTCTGATAGAATTTTTAGCCCATGATTTACTAATTATTCGGTATTTTTTAGTAAACATTAGAACAATTCTCCCGCATAGTGAAGTGCTGTCAATACTGAGTATAGGGTCAGGTACGATGACACCCTTAATATTTGAGTCGATTGCTTCGGCAAACTCATGCAGCCATAATAACTCTGTGCATTTTACTGTCAATCACCATATTATTTACATCAAAGAGATTTATCAACTCACTAAAGAGAAGCGTTGTCTTTAGTATAAGTTCTGTTGAGTTTATCCTTCATTCTAGTTGTTCATTACTTTCAAACATTCAATGACTTAAGAAATAATACTGAAACGACACATCATTATGATGAGCTTGTACATAGTATTTAAGAATTTATACTGTCAATGGAATTTGAAATAAATTACTCTTCAAACACAGTAAAAAAATTATTTCTCCGTTTGCTTTCACTTTGTGACAATACGATTCACTAAGACCATTAGCCGCCCGTACAGATGTAAAGAATTCCTTTGGAATTTTGTGTGCATGAGCGAGCGGCAGCGAATGAATTCTCTGCCGAAGATACTTTCGTTTTGGAAAAGCACCATGGCTACGCAAACAATTTCCTCGTGCCTAAAGTATTGAGTTTCATTCGAAACCTGAACGGTCAAAATAAGAAAATGCATTGTTTCAGCAAGGAAATTGATATCTTGAGGTATTCGGGGCCACTACTATGGCATGTCATGGTTTTGATTCACACTCTTACTAGATAATATTGCTCTCACAAGGCATATAACTCTTATAAGGTAATATTGCTCCCACAAGGCATATAACTCTTATAAGGTAATATTGCTCTCACAAGGCATATAACTCTTATTAGGTAATATTGGTCTCACAAGGCAAATAACTCATACGGTAATAATGCTCTCACAAGGCACATAACTCTTGCAAGATAATTTTGCTCTCACAAGGCATATAACTCTTGCAAGATAAAGAAGCTCTCACAAGGCATATAACTCTTGCAAGGTAATAATGCTCTCACAAGGCATATAACTCTTGCAAGGTAATAATGCTCTCACAAGGCATGCTCTTAATTTAACAGTCTGAATCTGTATGAATTTACCTCTGATCAAAATTCGTAGCAGACAGAAAACCGTCAACTCCATATGAACAAAAAAATTGGCCTGTCTGGGCGATAAATAAAATATTTTTTATTTTTTTAGAAATATATCAGTTATATATTCATGAACTTAACTACAAATGCACATTTGTTTGTCGTGAAGATCCTGCTCAATTTAACCTCTGAAAGTCACAGAATCTTACTGACCCTCGATCAAATTAACCAGCCTTATAGTACTTCTAAGTAATTACTCATATTTTACCTTATTAAAAGCCATGAAATGTCACAAACCCTAACGTATTAACTCTGTTTTTAGCAGTCACATTTTCAACAGCAATACTAAAAATTGTACACTTCCAAGAAAATTCGAGTTTCATCCAAAAATGCAGCATCGTCCAATAAGCAAATAAACTCGGCGTCTAATTTGCAGGTCCAGTAAACACACGTGCTTTCACGGCACAAAAGGAGCTCTGCAATTTTATTTTAGAGCTCGAGGTGTAAATTTAATTCTCATCTCTGAGCTGTGGTTTAAAATATTAACACTGACAAGTAGAGAGAGTAAGCGGCCCTATATTGTCATTAATCCAAAGGAATTCAAATTTTCCACCGTAAGCCGTTGAAAGTGATAAGTAAAAAGTTAAGTTCTGAAAGGCCAAGTCCCATCCTTTACTCTAGGAGTAAAGTTCTGAAATGTTAAGTCTTTCTTTCCACCCAAAAAGATCTGAAGAGTTAAGCACCCTCCTCCTCCCGAATATAGTGAACTGCAAGCTATAAAATTTCATGAAAGTGGAGGAGTTAGCTGCTCACTGTTTTCTAAGAAAAATAATTCAAACGCCGTAACACTCTTGCCACAGCACTGCACATCACTAAAAAGATGTGAATGAACAGTCATTTTCAGCCTTTCAACTTGTACAATTAGGTAGCGTCCGAAAATTACGATAAGAAAACATCGTACCTTTTCTTTGGAACTTTAAAGCAAGATAGCCAAGCAATCTTTCTATACGCAACTCTTTTGCCGAAATTCAGTTTATTTATTTCTTTTAAGTCCGTTTTTTACTCTTTGTTAAAGTGGACATGAATGAATATCGACCACGCATTCGAGATACCAAGCAAACTGAACTAAAACTTATTGAACCCTGGTATTTTTCAGCATTTCATTCAATACCTACCCTATTGCTATTGTTTCGCACTTCATGATTACGACGTAGTGCCAATGTTTTGTATCATTTAACAACGATCGAGTTCTTTGCATTTTTCTATCAGCTTACTGACATTTTATTTACCCATGAGAACATCTTCTACCATCAGCACAACTGAGTTGCCTCGTACACATTTTACTCGGTCTAAAAAATTGCTCTCATTTAAATGTTAGGCGAGGTTAAAACTCTTGATGTCATAAAACTATACTGTCGTCTTCCCAACTCTCATTAGACTGAGCCTACATGATTTTGCTTGTAATTTTGAAAGCACCCGCGGCATCACTGTGTCTCTCAGCCAGGGTTTGCTACTGAATGTATATTTGACTACCATTGTTGTAGCCTCTTTCTCAC
Source organism: Trinorchestia longiramus (assembly GCA_006783055.1). Lineage (NCBI taxonomy): Eukaryota > Metazoa > Arthropoda > Malacostraca > Amphipoda > Talitridae > Trinorchestia > Trinorchestia longiramus. The sequence continues at coordinate 23,689 of VCRD01004812.1, forward strand.
AGCTTCAATGCCTTAGAGATTTTATTTAATAACGATGTGATGTCCACTCATTTTTGGCCTCATGCTGTCTTGCTCTATGGTTAATACTGAGACTTGATAAGAACTATAAAAAAATTTTAAACTCTAAGGTCTAAAGATGAGAGCAGACATCTCTTTGACTTCAACTCTAGAGGTGAAGAGCTTTGTAACTTATTTTGCTGTCTGGTTTTAGAACGTTTAAAAACGTGACTATGTTGGGTTCTCTTCGACCAATTATAACACTTTCCAATGCATATTTAGTTAAAGAAATCAACCTATTTCCCACTCAGATAAACGAACGCGAAACCTACAGCTATCATGACGCTCATGGCAAATATTGATAGCCAGACTATATTTATATTTTAACTCTTGGTTAACGCATAAAAATAATTTTGACAGTTTCGATCTCCGCTGCAGAAACTGTCAAAAATGAATCTATTCATGCACACAATCCACAGTCATAGAGGCCGAAGCTCCCTCAATCTATGTCCAAAGTAATTTTAAGAATCTTGCTGCACGCGTGTCCACCGGTGGCACACAGTGCAGTACCATCTTTCATGACCTTACCCTTTTAAGCGTGAAGCAGTGACTCCATGCTTTTGGATGCTTCTCATCTCATTTCAGTGTAAATTGAAGGAGTGATAACAAAACTCTTTGAGTTTAGCACTGATTTTACTAAATAAAGGGACTCAGATTCCTTAGCAATCTTTCCTTTCACAAATCGAAAGTTTCGATGACAAACGCACTTCGGGGTCCCTCTGAGAGTTGTCCTTCCATCCCGATTCTCGACGATGCTTTCCCTCCACCACGGAGGCACAGCATAAATTGTTGTGGCGCTTGCTCTGTTGAACTGTGACCCAAACCAACGTCGAGTTTAGGGTCGAGAGACCCTAACCTCAATTATTCACCCAGAATAATCTTTAAAATCATTATTTTTACTATATTAGAATGATAACTTGTATATCAAAACGAGAATTAAAGACCTTAATAAATGATGAGAGAGATTTAAGAGACATTTTGTTTCACAGAATAAAGTCTAAGATTGCTACTCAAACTTGCGAAAACCTGCAGGATCATGGATGGTAAGCTGTTCATTCTGCACCTCCACCACTGCAATTAGTTCAAAATTTCATCATTCTAAAATCTTCAGTCTTTTGGGTCTTGAATAACTGACAAACTCAACTATGATAATTTATTTCTACATGTAATTATTGAGGCAACTCGGTGCTGAAATATTTTGTGTTAAACTCACAGGAGTGAATACATGTACATATTCATACGTTCATTCGGTTAGTTTTTTGTCGCTTGATGTGAACACTCATTTAAATGATGTAAATTTCTCTCTGTACTTGCAGGTATTACTTACATTTTTACTCAGATATGAAGTTGCATATCACTATTGGTCGACGAAGCGTAAGAGGATTTTATACGAGCAGAAGAAAACAGAAAGCCAGATTAATTTCTCACTTTGGATATTTTCCATTTATATTTTAAAGGACTGATAATAGTAGAGGTTATTATAGGCAGCTGTATTTGAACATCTACTTTAATTTTGGATTTCTTTGCCAAACCCTAACATTCATTCGTTTAGAAAACTGTTGCAGAGTAAATTCCTGTTCAATGTACAAGACACACTTATGTATCTTCTGCTTGAGTAGAAGATATATGTGTTGTGATTGGGTTTCTAAAACTGATGATGAACAGTGTGTTTCGAAAATAACCAGGTGGGGGAGAAAAAGTCTAGTTCAGTATCACGTTTCTCATAGCAATAAGAACTTATTAGTAGAAACACTGAAGCGTGAAATCAAGAGTGAACGTGCGCTGGAGTAATGGACGTCGGCAGAGCTACGCCAGGTCGAGCCCACAGGCATCCACGAAGAAGTTTGAGGGCTGTAAACAAATCTGTATTTAAGTTGTTTCTATTGCAAAGGAAAAACGAATCTTTCCCCGACGGGCTTGTATCATATATCTAGAGACTTATAAAAGGAAAGAAAATTATCAGAAGAAAAATTTTCTTCAATAGCAAGGTGATGAAATCTTTTCCATCAAGTATAACGTTAGTTATTCCTAACTTGTAGTTTACATTCAACCGTAAAGTATATCGTTAGCAACTTCAGATTAGCAATTTCAGAATAGCAATTACAGATTAGCCATTTCAGATTAGCCATTTAAGATTAGCAATTTCAGATTAACCTTTTCAGGTTAGCCCTTTCAGATTAGCCATTCCAGGTTATCCATTTCAGATTAGTCATTTTAGATTAGCCATTTTAGTATAGCAATTTCAGATTAGCAATTTTAGATTAGCAATTTCAGATTAGCAATTTTAGATAAGAAATTTTAGATTAACAATTTTAGATTAGCAATTTTAGATAAAAAAAATTAAATTATCAATTCTAGATTAGCAGTTTTAAATTAGCAATTTCAAATTAGTAATTTTAAATTAGCAATTTAAATTAGCAATTTTAAATCAATAATTTTAAATTAACAGTTTTCAATTAGTTATTTTAGATTAGCTGTTTTAGATTAGCCATTTTAGATCAGCCATTTTAGATTAGCTATTTTGGATTAGATATTTTAAATTAGCAATTTTAGATCAGCAATTTTAAATTAGAAATCAATAATAATGTTGAGAATTAAATGAGTAGTTGATTTTACTTTATTTAACGTGTTATCTCGATTAGAAAAGATATAACCTACATGCGAGAACCCTTTACAACTCTTCATATTCATTTAACAGGAGAGAGTAGTGGATATCACATCACTATTGATGTAACCTCTCTTCTAAAGCTGACTGGAGACTGCGTTAATTGTCCCTGCAACCCACCTAGAAAAAGAATCCGTCCTGTGGTCTCCCACACTGCTGCTGAACCAGGTCTGGATGGCAGGCAGATCCAACTCGTAGCTACGAGTCGTACAATCCCACATCGCTGTCCGCAGCCGCTGGCCAGAGGTCGCGTTGGAGTTACTACACCGCCATGAGAATGTCACCCCAATACTGGAGATTCTCTGACTGAAGAAGCATATCAAGCTGCTTGAAACAGTTATCTGATGATCAATATGGGATGCTGGGCGTGAACTCCTGCACACGGTGTGGACATTCATCACGTTTGATTGTACTTTACAATCAGTTAGCAGTGGGTTGGATTGCAAGAAAACAACACAGTGTACTCCAGTGAGGTTATTAACTATGTTGGTCTGGTTCTCGCACCTTTTTCATTTAAAAATACCTATGATACGGTAAATTTTGAACAGTTTGTATAGCAAATCATACTTCACGCGCATACATATCTGAATCGTATTAAATTTCATAATGTCTGTACTTTCAAAAATAACTTTTACCTACTGAAAAGCACCTAGAAATTAAAAGGCTGTTATCTATATATATATATATATATATATATATATATATATATATATATATATATATATATATATATATATATATATGTATATATATATAATAGACAATGTATCTCCATTTCTCTCTATATATCTGTTTATGTCCGTCCCATTACTTCCTATCTATTACTGAAGAAAATTTATTGAACTGAAATCAGAACGAGTATGCGTGTATTACAAGCATTGTATTGTGGATACCAACGGCACTGGATCACTATAAAATACTCAATTTTTTCCGTTATTAGTTTTCTTCACTTGCACGGGCATGTTATCGGTAGATAAAATACAGAATGGAAGTTCTATATATATATTAATAAAAAATATTCACAGATGATTCTGATGGTACCACGGGTAAAACTAAACAATTTATTTATTTCATAGAGCCTCAGTTTTCTCACTTTCAAATCAAGCAATTTTTACGGGTATTATCTGGGCCATGTTATCGATAGATAAGGTGCAAAATGGAAGTCCTGCACATATTAATGAAAAGTATTCATTTAAGACTCAAGAATTCGTCATAAATCTTTAATACATTTATTTTTACAATAATTTTAAACTAGCAAGACCCGCGAATAATTTGCGGTTAGTTCAGTAGCATTATTATACAGGTAGTGAATAAATTAACAATCATATCATTTTGTCATCCTTGGTCTCTGTTTCTCATGTTCTCTAGAAATTGCTGTCTCTCCACCTCATTTATATCATTTTGTCTTTCTGGGTATCTGTTTCTCCTATTTTCTAGAAATAGCTGTCTCTCCACATCATTCATATCATTTCGACTTTCTTGATCTCTATTTCTCATGATTTGAAGATGCAATTCTCGCTCCTCCTGACTCATATTCATCCTTCGCTGTTGCATTCGTAGTCTGCTTCTATCACGAGTTGCTTGCCTTTCTTCTTCTCGCAAGCGCTGTGGGCTCCTTCTCTGTCGCTCTCTTGCTGTTTATCTTTGTTCTCTTATTCTCTGCTCCATTGTTTTAGATCAGGGGTGGGCAAACTTTTCAGTGCAAGGGCTACGTNTTTCTTGATCTCTATTTCTCATGATTTGAAGATGCAATTCTCGCTCCTCCTGACTCATATTCATCCTTCGCTGTTGCATTCGTAGCCTGCTTCTATCACGAGTTGCTTGCCTTTCGTCTTCTCCCAAGCACTGTCGGCTCCTTCTCTGTCGCTCTCTTGCTGCTTCTCTTTGTTCTCTTATTCTCTGCTCCATTGTTTTAGATCAGGGATGGGCAAACTTTTCAGTGCAAGGGCTACGTTCAAAATTTTGCAATTTCATCGGGCCGTATAGTACAGGTTCGCACCTAAGTAAGGTATTGTTGGTATCACTGATACGCTAGCAGCACTTTTTAAAATTTTAAAAATTCAAAAATTTAAAAAAATTTAAAATTCAAAAAATTTCAAAAATTGAAATAACTGACAAAATATCAAAAATTTAAAAATTCCTAAAATTCAAACAATTCAGAAAATTCAAAAACTATAAAAGGAAATTTTTAAGCAACTTGAAAAATTAAAACAAAATCAAAAAATAACAAAAATAAAATGATAAACAAAAACTCAACAAAATTCGAAAAATTAAAAAAATTAAACTATTTGAAAATTTGCAAAATTAAAAACATTAAAAGTAATTTTAAAAATATAAAAAATTTAAACCATTTAAAAAATTAAAAAATGGAAAAAATTCGAAAACCAAAACATTCATAAAATTCCCAACGCAAAGTAACAGAATAGAATAGAATGAGGCTATAGGAACGAACGTTCTGACCCATTCTTGGGTCGGATAAGCACTTTGATAATTATTCGGTTACCCAAGTCCCATGCCGTAATTCTAGCCGCGTCAACCATCGCGGCAGCGAGATTCGAGCCCGGAAACGTAATGTAACGTGACCCGACCCCAACTGTATATTAGATACCGCAATGAAGGGTGTGACGCACAGGTACGATAGTCGTAAGCGTATTAATATATAGATTAGTTTAATCTAAATAGTGAAATTTCCACGGAAACTGGCTAGTTTTAATAACTAATCACTGCAATGTTTCGAACTGAACTATAGAAAAATACTTTAATTGAAATTCTGTGTAAGAAATTGCTTCAAATTTTGTTGTGTCGCCGTCCAGCAGCAGATCAAAACAGCTACTCTAATCAGTGCGCTCTCTCTGGGATTAGCAAAAATTACCTAAGAAAAATCCTTTTAAATACTTTCAACTGATCGAAATTTTAGGTAGTGTCTTCAGATGATTAAGATCGAACAAGTCAAAGCGAAAACTATCTAGTGGGAATGCTAAAATTCAGGCACAATTCACTTAGGGTCTTAATTACTAACTCGCTACAGACTCACTATTAATTCACTCGGGAAGTTAATTATGAACTCGCTGCGCACTCTTTATTCTCTTCGGACGTTAATTACATGATGTTAACAAACGACACCCAATTATAACGCACATTGGAATACGCACTATTGTTAAAGAACAAACTTGAAGCGACTTCTACTAAAATACTAATAAATCTACAGAAACAAAGATATGGTTCTTTGTCATGGACAACTTTTACTTCTATTATAATGTTCAAGAAAATATTTCTTGTGTTTTTCAATATTTAATTATAACTACTGGATTTTGTTACCGAAAGGGATTAACAAAATAAACATGTATTATTTGTTAGACATAAAAGTAAAATAATGAGAAACCATGAATTAGATTCATGTTTAAAAAATTTTGCTTGTGAAATAGCTACTGCAAATGTGAGGTCGTTGGATGCACCATACATTTAAGTAATTATTTTACATGATGATTTACAGGAACTTGTGTGTGTGTATTTCATAAACTGGAAACAATTAATAATGCTATTGCTTAAAAATGCCACTCATCTCTTATCTGTAATTACAGATGTTACTTTTAATCAAAGAAATGTCTTTAACGGAAAAACTTTAAAGAGGCAGCACAAAATTTTTTTTTATTTTTAAAAGTTCAATCAAAACCATCTTTCATCGGACTGATGGTCGTCAAAAAATAATCTAAAGTGTGACCAGCATTGCCTTTGAACTTCAAAACAGTTTCTCTTCATTAG
>VCRD01004813.1:7318-23389 GCA_006783055.1 Trinorchestia longiramus
ATATTAACCTGCTTTCTCACCCATTATCTGCCGTGGGATTTAGACCGTAAATATTCATACGCATTACTTAACATTCTGGCCACGACTGTCCTGAAAGAATCAACGTCCAAATATGAATGAAAATAAAAAACTATGTAATGCCGATAAGGCTGATGCATAAGATATGTTTTAATATGAGAACAGTCATTGCACGATTAGTCTACGTATTTTCTATCAGTCTAATTTAACTGAAAGTGATTTCGATAATCGAGTTTATTTCTCGATTACCTGCAGATTAATATGAATGTAAAGAGGGCTCTTGAAGCGTCTAATATTACAAGTTAGTAGCATTCAACCGACCTCAATTTAAGACGTAAATATAAGAGTTATCTCATTGATTCATCTCGTCATTATCTATCCATTCTCTGATTTCGATTCCATCTATCACTAGAGAATCTTGTACATTCATATAACACCATTCACATTTCTCCATGTAAACTTCTGTTCACAAACCCAAACATGTAAAGAAAAACATATTCGTCAACTTGAAATCTTTGTGAAACAAACTCTAATGAACTGCGTACTGATGTAACAAATATCTTACTTGTAGGAGTGTGGTTACACGGGCAAAACTCTGACGTATGAAGAGCTGCAAGATGCCATGGGGCGATGGGGGGCGTGGCTCACCCTGCACAAGGGGGACGTCCCCCAGCCCCCCGTGGTTGCCAGGTTTGCCCTTTGCTCTGTGGAGACCGCCGTCGTCCACCTGGGGACCATAGCAGTCGGGGCTGTAATTGCTTCTCTCGGCAGTTCATTCGGAGCGAGTAAGTTGATGGAACAAAACTAAATTGGTTTTCCTAATGGAAATTAAGAAATACACTATTTCACATATACATAATTATATACTTCTAACATCTCTAAATTTTGTAGGAGAACTAGCGACTCAACTTGACAGTTGCGAAGCAGCCTTGGTTGTCACTTCGGTCGAGTTTCTGCCTCGTCTGAAAGAGGCGCTGGAGAAGTTGGGGCGTTCAATACCCGTCGTCATCATCGGTGACGCTGCAGCGAGCGACACTGCAGGCTTGCACGTCCTGGACACGTACGAGGGAATCATGAAGGATGACAAATTTACGCCTGTGGCACCTGTTGATGTGAGAATCAGTTATTATTCAACAGTTGGTAATTCCTCAACTGTACATGTTGTAAAAGTTTATGGTGGCCTTAGACATCTTTGTAAAGCAATTTGAATATTTAATGGAAATATGATGGAGAATATTTAATATTCGGAAACTAGAAAAGTGGAAACCCAAACTTTTAAAGCCAGAGTTTCTCCAGTAAATTCTCATTAATCCGTTCGGCTGAGAGTATAACTAAATGTTAAAGTTTTGTAAAATTTCATCCTCTTTTAGATCTCGGGAGAACAGACCTGTCAATTGATCTACACAAGCGGCACAACAGGTTTTCCTAAGAACGTTGAGCACACCCACAACTCTCTGATTGCTGTTGAGAGAACGTTCACAGATCCTAGCTTATACCCTAGGATCACTGGAATTGGAGGTTAGCGAGTACTAGCGAATTCCTTTGATAGTGATATCCTATCTAAGGTTTCAAAAGTTCAATCGGGTGAGATGAAGAAACTGATTTGGAAATACATAATCCCCTTAATGGAAGCAGCGATAATTAATGTTTAATTCGAAAAGTCAAGAGAATTTTTGTGAGCTTACAAACTCAAAACCTTTCAAAACCCTATTTGAATACAAAATAAGTAGAAAGTACATTCTGAAATAAGTTTTGCAGGAATTCTGAACAAAAATATAAAATACGACAAACTTTAAACGCAACGTCCAGTGTCTTTCATCAGCTGACACAACACATTATGTGGCTCAAGCGCTGCTCTGTGATGCCACCCTAGTTGATTTCATTTATCCAAGCAGCTCCTGCACGCCATAGTAGTTATGACACAAGTTGTCTTGCAGCATCAATAAAGTACTATTACTACAACTTATGAGCTTAACCATGTGTACACTTAGCAGCGTAAACATAAGCAGTTGCTGCGTGTGTGTAGAAATAACAAAACTCATTTTCGAAAATATGAAAAAAATCTGCTTTCAGAAATGTGTTTTGCTCTCTGACATCAAATCAAACTACGGAGCTCAGGGCGGTAAACTTTCTTAGTTCCTCCGTTTCTACTCAAGATATTTAGGTAGTAAATCTTGCCAGGAAGTTCTAGATAATTCTATTTACCAGAAAAGTATTTTGGTATTCACTAAGAAGTGTCAGCAAATAAATGACTGTTCTTTTTCCAAGAATCTGAACAGATTCGTTCTCTCGTGTACCGAGACTTTGGCTCGAGCTACGGGATGATGTGCGGAATTAGTCCTGGCCTTTTGTTCGGGATGTGTGTGGTCATCAAGCAGCTCGACAACAGCACTTTCATAGACGACATCGAGAAACTCAAGGTAACCGTCAACTGACTTCATTTGGTTGGAGTATTCTACTAGAAAGTTCATTCTGCTGTGCTATGACACCCACTGGGTCTCTATATTTTCACTCAAAATACACCACTGAGTAACTTCGGCGAAGAACTTTCCGGTCTAGGTAAAACTGTTCATCCTGCCATCAAGAGTTTTTAGCCATTAACTATTGATGTTGATAAAAAATAATACATACCTACTCAGCTAAAAAAAAATGCAACGGTCTCGAATTAGTCAGCTTTTTTTTAATTTCACATCATGCTGAAAAAGCCTCACTCAGAAACTAAATCATTTCACGATGTTTGATCTACGCAAACATAAACTTCAATTATTTTTGATATTGTCATAATAAAAGCTCCCTAAGTGATCATCAACGGAAACTCATACCATAAGCTTTTATAGTTTTGTTTGAGAGATAATTCTACCTAGACACTTCCTTGTAATTTATCGCTATAATCATACTTTTGATCGATTACATCTCATACGTTACTATCTATGTATTCTGATAGTTCTTCAATTGTTCATATATTTACTTGGACTATGTATCGCGCTATTTGATGGCCTACACGATTAAGTTTTTGTTTGTAGAACAGAGTCAATTATGATAAGGCTTCATACGAATGGTCAATTATCAAAAACTTGTTTGCAATTCTCTGGAGAACTTCTCACTCGAAATGAAACACTCACAAAGATGAGTAGCCAAATTGTAAAATAAAATAAAACATTCCAATCAATAACAGCGTTGTGCGAATTAATTTATATGCATATAAATGATCAGGATATACTACACAATCGTTAGTACATCTAAAATGAGCATGTGCTATACGAGCACAACATGTAAAATGAAACATTTTATATTTTTCATGCTACGGAAAGTTTCAAATTTTTTGTAAAATCCGAAATGCATTTGTTTTGTATCGTAATTCTGGAGACATTTCTGGCTCCGCAAAAAGGACAAACCATCGTCGTCGAGCTCTTCCGTCACAGGGAAGTTGATTTTCCAGCTTCTGCTAGTAAAAAACGTAGTTTTAAAGTCAGTTTAGGATTTGTTAAGAACTTTTCAAATGAGTTAGTGGATTAGAGTGGGGTTCAGCGTTTCGCTGACGGGTGAAAATTTCAAGAACCTTGAGGTAATTTGTGTTACTTTGGTAACCATGAAGACGATTTACATTGAAATTTGAGAGCAAACTTTCAGTGAGGATTTGTGAAATAGACTTACGGTCTACAAGCAAAATAGAAGGGCTTGATCTAATACAAATGCGAGATCGACGAAATGTTCAAGATATATCATAGTTGGTAATGAATTAGCTTCACAGACAGTGCACTTCACTTGATTAATTCGCAAAGTTCTCTTTTGTGCAATTATATGTAATTATTGGTTGTCCCTACGATCACCTTGACTTGCTTTAAAGTTGAAGCAAAGCTTAATGGAGCTTACTAGTGCTGATAAATACCTGTACATTCAGTAGCAAAACTTATTCGCTAAATTGACGCAAGATGAACCCGATGTACTCATAAAGATGAGAGTGGGAACTTGTTGAATTAATTTTACGTGTCCATTATCATCCCGCTGAAGGAAGTTTTCTGTGATTTCGAGGTAGAATTTAAAGGAAAATTTTTAAAATACTAATAACGAAGAAAAATCAGTAAAATGTAGTTTTTAGATTTCAACTACTTTAAAAAAAGCAATGAAAAAAGCCCGCAGTAGCACTGAACTTTGAAGTATTAGAAATGACGTTATCAAGTTGGAAGAGTGTGCACAATTAGGAAGGGGTCACGTTTTATTGATCAAAGAAACAGACGGGATTTCATTTTACAAGTCAGATTTTTCCATCGATGGTACGTCTTTCTATCGTTCGATTACACAGGAGGCGGCAACATTACTTCCTTTTCTTCTAAGGAACTTCCTTTAAAAAAAATGAAGTTATATTGCCGCACCGTAATCATAAGTTCATTATGCCAGGGGAGCTACTAGCAATGTGTTGCTGACATAAGATAATAATGCGAGTTTACCTTTGGGCAGATAAACTTGGTTGGTATCGTACCACCAAATTTTCCCCTTCTGGTGCGACTGGGCAAAGAGCGACCAGACCTCCAGAAAACTTTGCGTCATGTTCTTGTTGGGGGATCCGCTATTGCTGTGATGTACGAGGAGGCTGTCTACAAGTTGTTGCCCGAAGTGTTTCTGCAAAAATGTAAATCTGTTGTAACAACAATTTTTAGTTGTAAGCTGATGGCCCAGAATCTGGAAAGTATTCTAGGCATTTCAAGCGCCATTCAAAAAAAGTATTCTTCCCCGTTCTCGTTGAATCATAGTTTAAAACAGAAATTAATTTTCGATGAAGAGATCTTTTTACGCATGGACGTGTCGTCAAAAAAAATTTTAAATAGAGAACTGTAATGCATAATAATTGAAGTCTTATTTTTACTCTTAGCTGCTCCAGTAACCTGATGCAAATGTTATTAATTCACGGGTAAAGGCACAGCAGATACCTGGCGATTTGTTTTTAATTCCACGTTTGAATGAATACACTCTTCAGTCTAAACTCAATGAGGAATTATACTGCGCAAATTATTGCAATTATTTCATTTCCATTTTACTACAGTATATGGCTCATCAGAGGCTGGTATGATTAGTATTGATCCTCACGGGGGCGGGAAAGTCGGCGCCACCGGGAAGGTTGTCGCAGGCGTGACTGTGAAGGTGTTGGACGACGAGGGCAAGATGCTACCGGCCAATAAGGAGGGCATCCTTCATGTCAAAACCCCTGGGGTTAGTCAATGGATTGAAGTTAAGTTTTTTTCGTCTCTCAAACTTTATACTTCCGACACTGAATATAATTTCTTGGATTCCTCTTACTTGATGAGGTATTTAATGCATCGGGCAATAAAACACTTTCACCTTAACGAAATGAATGGCTAAGATTTAGATTACTTTCTTTTGATAATAATGGCCCTGTTTTTCATTAGTGTTTGATACAAATTGCGAGCAAACGCCACGTATTGCTTCATTTAAAACGGGATGCTGCAATCTCTCGCGAAAAACTAGCGTTAGGAACCGGCTTGATAAATGATATTAGAGTTTATTTTAGAGCAATGCAGTAATAGTGTAGTGAAATAGCTTTATTATTACGAATTTTGAACCGTTAGCTAAGCAAAATTTTCTTTTATCCCTCCAAGTTTTCCGTCTGGCTTTAAATATCAATTCCTCGATGTTATAGTAGGATCATCTCCATTGCTAATTTTGAACTTGTGCGTGGAATAGTTGAACCAGAACAGATCGTTAGCCTTACGAATAAGCAAAATTTTATTGTACGGAATTTTTTTATAAATTTTGGCTGAGACGAATCCTACGTACAAAGTGTTCCAACATGCTAGAAATAAAACTCTTCTTCACAGACCTGCCTTTCTACAATGGGCTGTTCTCCTGAAAAATTCAATTGTGGTTTATGTGAACGAATATTCACGCCGCTTCCTTAAATCACTTAATTTTCTCCTCAGAAAATGAGAGGGTACCGCAAGAATCCTACGGCCACTCGCAAGGTCGTCGATGAAGAAGGCTGGTACAACACAGAGGACATAGCAGTCGTCGACGATGACGGATACATTCGGATTGTTGATAGAATCAAGGAACTCATCAAGATGGATGATTCATACTCAGTAAGCGTTGAACATAATGTACATTGAAATTCCTGTTTCTAGTTAGTAAAATATTGACCTTAAAATGTAGTCTGAGAAGTCATGTCAAAATGAAATTCAATTTATGACGACATAATTAAAACTTGCAAGAACTTAAAATATTGGGTTAGACTCATAATAGCTGCTCTTAAATTCGATCATATCATCTTTTTCTTTCACTTTGGTGTTTTTCGTACCCTAGAATAACATTTAAAGCAATAGTATTCTCAAGGTAGACGTACAAGATTGACTTCGTATTCCTACTGCTCTAATTCTTAGATAAATTGAAAACTACTCGACACTTCATTTACGCAGGAGTTCCATATGGATGATCATTGAAAAAAACTCATGGATAGGATGATTAAGCTTTCAAATAAGGCACAATTCATTCACACTTTTAATTTGAAGTTTCAATAAATTTAGTTTCATGTTTGATTTCTTAGAGCAGCGAATGCAACTCGTATCATCTCGAGAATTACGTAAAAAACTGCGAGACTTACGAGTATTATTGTTCCTAGCGATAAGGTACATTTACTGTACGCGTATAATAAATAATAATAGTATAATAACCACAAACTTCTGACACAGTCTGCCAAAAAAAAGAATTTAGTTCCCGCATCAAGTAGAATATTTACTGTAGATACCGTGTATCACTGTTGAGATCGCTTTTGTTGTGGCTGCAGCGGTTAAACTAGGAATATAAAAGTAATAATAATAATAATACTAGAGAGAGGACTGAGCATACACTGACTTTCAGGCATCACCCACCGAGATAGAACACACCATCCTGGAGGTGGAGGGGGTGCAGGAGGTGTGTGTGGTGGGCGTCCCACAGGCAGACACGGGGATGGACGACATCTATGCCTTCGTGGTCAAGAAACCCAACCTTGACTCAGATGTCACTGAGGAAGAAATAAAAAATTACGTGGCTCAGCAACTGAACAAAAAGAAACAACCTAATCGAGTGATTTTCATGGAAGTTCTTCCATGTAACCAGAACGGTAAACTGGATCGCAAGTTCCTCCGAAGCCAAGCTTCTCAACTGGAAAGCAATAATTGAGTTTTCGGACTCGTCAAATTCTCTGTCAAGTTGAAATACCAAGGTGGTGAGCGGTTCAAATCATGCACTGTAACCAACTTAGATAGAATGACATCGAAATTATTTTTACCCTGTCGTAGTATCTGTACATAAGAAGAACGCTATTCTTTTGCTTCGTAGGGGGCGGTTGCATCATAAGCTGTAGGTCAACAGACTATGAAGTTACTCCTTGCAACGTTAAACTGACAATGTTAATAAAATCTACTTGTGGTGTTCAATTCATTTTACTAACAACTGGTCTAAAATAAACTAGGAATCACGGAAGAACATTCACCGTTATGTTAACATTAGTAAACGAGCGAGATGAGATGAACGTACACGTCTTTTACAGCTAAAAAAAGACGTAATTAAACGAGGAAGTCGAGCACCATCACGCAACGTAGTCACGCATTGCAGAAAGATAATCGATTATTCAAATACTTTAAGACATGAATTCCATCTACACAGTTATTCTGAATGGTGTCTCTTTGTCAAATGTCAATGCATTCGGGCACATAGGTCACGTAGTATAAAGTTAATGTGGAGAGCAGAAATATAACGTACAACGTCCAGCCCGGCCTCTACAGTCACTAGATCTCAATGTCGCTGAACATTTTTGAAGTGTGAGAGACAAATTTGCTGACGGTACATTTGACTGAAAAGCAGAAATAGATTTATCCTGAAAAATGATTTCCTTTGCGTAAATTTTGGAAGTATTTATCGATAATGCCAAGCCGAATCAAGCTGCTAAAAATGCTCAAGTTCATCGACTGTTAAAACTCTAAAAAAATTGTTAATTATTTTATTAAAACAAATTTAACTATAAAATGTAAGGTTTCGATGTTAAGAAAAGTGTCCTCCAGTTAAAAAATACACAGTAAATATTAGTCACATTGACAAATGTAAAAATAATACTGAAACTCCATGAGACCCCCATACAAGAAAATATTCATATACGGCTATTCAACATGATCAGAGTGATTAAAATTGCACTACATAAATATTTTTCGAAGGTACCGGATATAGAGTCAGTTAGCTCAGACTGAAGTACCTGCATAGCATCTGAATTTAACCATCTTAGGCAGGGCAATTTCAGTTGCGTAACAACTGTGCCATGTCTTAATCTTCAATGGTGAGTCTCACATAAACTTCTGCCAACATCTGTAGACTCCTGCCTTGGGTTTTGCTTTACTGTATGCAATGAAAACATGCAATAATTTCGTTAGTTCATCGTTCAAATACGTATGTAATTCCTGCCTCTTTTCACATAGTATAATTCAATTAACCAAATTACTCACCTCGACTTCAAAAAAACACTTAACAAAGCAAACAAGAAAAATCAGAGTAGCAATGTATGGTGAGGTACAGCTCAACACGTTGACTCCGAAGTGGTAAGTATGTGTACCACTAAGGTTAGGTTCTGTAATTTTTCAGATCGTTCTAGTGACTATGCGTACAAAGTGAAGATTTGCACCAGTCAGGCAATCGGAGGCAACGTGTTAACGGACGATAGAGCTATCGACTGATAAAATGACCGGCCGTCTTCTATGAAGTGTTTCCTTCAAGTCAACAATGCGTGGCAACCGCAGTATCACAGATACCTCAATACCGGCAGTCCAGTCATTTGAGTTCCACTGACTGTAAACACCAGTGAATGAGTTGTGTTTTTCGTATTCGAGGATCATAATTCACTTAGATTGAGAAGTGCTTCTTTCAAAAATTAGTGCTCATGTCAAGCGTGTTGTCTAATTGGTGTTTTATCTGATGTTGGCAGTGGTTTTCAATAGGCGCTTTCCTTAAACATAGAAAATCAAAAGAATTTATTTCCACAACCGACATTACTAATAAGTTGAACGAAAGCGTTATTAAAGAATATTCAACATTCATGCTATGAACATTAACCGTTGTATTTAATATTGAGTAATAATTCATTTGTTCATTAGGTAGTGGAGATATTAGGAGCCTTCCGTTGCCTGACTTTGTCGGAATAATTTCTTTCAACAGATTTGATGAAAAAAATATCACTTCTAAATATGATGAAATACTGATGCGTATCAATATTTGCTAGGCATGTACAGTGTGCTTTAATGCTTTAAATTACCTAAGCGCATACAATCTTGATCAAAAGTCAATAGTTTTAAATATCAAAGAGAACTGTGGAACCTTACCAGTCATGGAGGCCCGGACTCTGACCAATGATGGCTCGTGGAAATGACAGTAGTTCGGTGTGGTAAATCAGCTCTCAACGGATGAAATTCAATCAATATCGTGATTATGATGGAGTGTCAAAGTATGCTTACGAATGTCAAGCTCTTAAGCACCTGCCGTGTTTCTTCAACACATGCCGTGTTTCTTCAAACCGTACCGTGTTTCTCCAACACCTTGCGGACGTATTCAGTGCTGCAAGGTTAATTCATGAGAGCAACCACAGACATTTTTTATTTATGGATGAATATATTATATATTATATTAAATATATTATAATATTTGTGACAATGTACAAATTTTACTGAACTAGTCAAATCAAACTCAAATCAAACTCGTAAAGAACTCTAACATTTAAATATTTATCTTTACTCCAGCTCCAAAATATTTTCTGATAGATCTCAGCATTTCAAAGAGGCGTATGGACGTCTTTATATGAAGTAACTGCATAGTAATGATTTTTGCGTGCTCATGTGATCTCTTATCATAATAAACAGTGAATTTTTACTCCCCGGAATTTTTTAAGTGATGTGGACAATTTTGTGTAAAGAAAATAGCCGATATGTTTATATACTCATTGAACTGTAAGTGGCGTTCATATTTACCATAAATATAGTTCCAAAATACAAAGAACATAATTTACCATTTTTGTACAGAATCTTCTTAGTGATGTCTAGAGTGTGGAACGGGCCTGCGCTTGAACAGCCTTTAGTGAAGGGCAACATTATGAGCTTCATCTTTCGCGATTCTCATCGTTGGAAGAATCTTCATGCCCTGGTAATTTTAATTGTCTTACTGAAAACTTGAAACAAGTGAAGTTTTTACGTGTACCAAGTGAACCGATAAAAACTTTCAAGAACTTTTCTCGAAACCTTTATTGCTGATTGTTGTTCATTTACTACCAGTTGTTTTGCACAGAAAAGTGTCACTTTTGTAGTGCAATAGGTCTGCTCAGAGAGTTTAAAACACTTTTCAAATCAAATACTAAATCTGACATGCGCTTGATATTTTATGTTAACGTTTCTACTTGAATTATGTAGTAGCCTCGGCAAAGTTAAGCTTCTACAAAAGTAACTAACATGCAACCATACCTACGTCTGCTTTGTAGGAGTGTGGTTACACGGGTAAAACTCTGACGTATGAAGAGCTGCAAGATGCCATGGGGCGATGGGGGGCGTGGCTCACCCTGCACAAAGGGGACGTCCCCCAGCCCCCCGTTGTGGCCAAATTCGCCATGTGTTCCGTGGACGTGGCCGTCGTCTACCTGGGGACCATAGCAGTCGGGGCTGTGTACACATGCCTCGCTAGCATCGCTGGAACGAGTGAGTCTTGGCGGAGAAAATTAAAATAAGATCAGACCATCAAATTAATAAATTGTAATTTGTGTGTTTCGTACTATAGTTAATACCTAATTGAATGAAAATACAAGGTAGACAAAGTAATAGGAATTGCATGTATATTTAAAATTTACTATCGTTCTTTAGATTAGGAGTACGAAGCTGAAAGAAATATTCTGAAATAAACTTAATCCTAAGCATTTATGCCTCTGGTTTACACTTAGTTCTGCATAAGATGGGCGTTTTTCATTAATATTAGAGGAATGTTTCTTGCTTCGGCAGCTCTGACTTAACAAACAATTCATATGAAAGTTTTTTGTGGAAGAAATGGCAAAGACGATATCGATCGATAGAACACGAAAAAAGTTAAACCAGTGGATTCAAGTCAGATACAAAACTGGGGAATTTGTTTACACAATACAAGAAAAAATACATGTGAATAATCTTCCAAAATCAGGCCAATGACAAGACAAGTGCCAGATAACATTGACAAAATTAAATCCCTGCTTTCAGAAAACAATTTAAAATTGACTAGCATTGAAATCAAAAGCTTACCTTTACTGCTCAAATTATTTTCTAGATCACCAGTAATTTTCTCAACAGGCACATAACATCCTTATGGTTTCCTTAGTCCATATTGGGTGAAAAAATTACAAATTTGTACCGAATTGAGTGTACCAAATTTGGAATACTGGGCAGTAAAAGATGGAGATGTGAACTCTAAGAAATGCCTTTAGAAGAGATCTTCACCTAAAATCATTTAAACCTCAAGTTAATTAATTTCTATCAACGAATGACTAGATTAGAAGGCACAATGTTTGTCTGATGCTTAAACAAATGACCGAAAGTGGATAGATTGATTAAAAGAATATCATTCCCAGCGATGAATTCAGTATTTAGTTCAATGGTACACCGAACAAACAAAATTACGAAAAACGGTCGCCAAAGAAAGAACAGTTCAATCTTGCAAAACTTTTTCATTCGTCAAAAGTTCACGTGCGGTGGAGTTTGACCTATTCGACAATTTATAGCATATCCTTTTTTGAAAACGTTGAAGGGGTTAAACCCGTCACAGTTTCTTTAGAAGTATATTTACACATCATAAAGAAAGCTTTTAGTCGTTAAAGGAGTCAGGGCTCTGATATACCTCGATGGAAAGCATCAGTTGTTTAACTGCTCGCTCTTAACACGTTGCCTCCGATTGCTTGGCCGGTGTAAATCTTCACTTTGTACATATTATTACTAGAAGGCACTGTAAAATTTACAGAACCTAACCTAAGTGGTACGTATGTGGGCCACTTACGTTAGGTTCTGTAAATTTTACAGTGCCTTCTAGTAATAATATGTACTAAGTGAAGATTTACACAGGCCAGGCGATCGGAGGCAACGTGTTAACACGTTGAGTGAGATACGACCCACCGGTGGGTCACTTAGGTTAGGTTCTGTAATTTTTTCCAAGACTTTTAGTGCCTATGTGTACAAAGTAAAGATTTGCACCGGCTGGACAATTGCAACAAACGTGTTAAGCTGGGATTCAAAATCCCCTTGTTTGGTTGCAAATTCTCTGATAAAAGACTCGGATCATTTTAATATCACTTCGTTCTTTCATGAGTCCATTCGAACTACGTCAGTTCTCTGTTTGAATAGGAAAGCTCTAATAATCAAAAAATTTAAATTTTTAGCAATGATTTCTGTATTGACGCCTTTGACAGGAGAACTAGCAACTCAACTTGAAGGCTGCGGAGCAACCTTGGTCGTCACTTCTGTCGAGTTTCTGCCTCGTCTGAAAGAGGCGCTGGAGAAGTTGGGGCGTTCAATACCCGTCGTGATCATTGGTGACGCTGCAGCGAGCGACACTGCAGGCTTGCACGTCCTGGACACGTACGAGGGAATCATGAAGGATGACAAATTAACGCCTGCAACACCAGTGAAAGTATGAAAAAGTAATTTATCATTTAAGCAGCTGTTCTTTCTAATTAGAATAGAATAAGGCAATAGAAACGAGCCGTTTGGCCCATTATTGGGTTGATAATCAAGTCCCATGCCGTGGAAAATAATTAAGGGCACTCATGATTCAGGAAGCTCTTGTGCCGATAAATGTTCATACTCATACATTTCACTGAATTCTTTGGTAGGTAAATACTCATAATGACCGTTATGCTTATAAATTATATGAAGGATAAAAATGCGAGTCATAGGAACACTTTACCATTCCTAGGGGTTCAGAAAAATTGGAGAATAGAATTCAAGTCCGTTGTCGAAATTCATGTCCTTCTCTACTGCTGATGAAACACACGATTCTGATATTTACAACGCTAAATTTTTCATTCACTGATGGATTAGGCACTTTCTTGTTTATGAATGTACAGGCTAGTACAATTGCACGTAAACAGTTAAAGAAGAAATAATTTTTCTTTCTTCTTGAAAATGGGTGAAATTAATCGAGCTGTAACCTCATTTGGCAGGGATTTGTACTAATGAATGGATTTCTAAAACTAGGGATAAAAGAAAAATTTTATTTTTCCTGTATTTCTACAAATAAGTCAATTTTTGTATAATCAATTGCGTTATTTCCACATGTTTATTTAACCAACAGTTTTCCCACAGAATGGAAGCCACACTAGCCAAGAACTTGAGTACACTGTAAACTGAGATCCACAGATATAACAGCTGATCATGTCACAATTACTATGTTATTTTTACAATCACCAGCTCTCAGGAGAAGAAACAAGTCACCTGCTGTACACGAGCGGCTCGACTGGATTGCCGAAAGCAGTCGTACACTCACACAACTCCATAATTGCATCCGTGCAGTCGTTGTTGCATCCGATCTACAACCAGAACCAAGCTGCAAGCGGTGAGAATAGAATAGAATGAGGCTATAGGAACGAACCTTCTGGCCCATTCTTGGGTCGGATACTTACTTCGATAATTATTCGCTTGTTTACCCAAGTCCCATGCCGTATTTCTAGCCGCGTCAACCATGTCGGTAGCGGGATTCAAACCCGGGTCTTCCCGCTCGAAAGCAGACTCGCTCACCAGTCGACCAAGCTGATGATAGCTCAGGTTGTTGTGTGCAAGAGATTGTTGTGTGCTCAGGAATCAGCGAGACAATGTCCCCAAGCACGTCACTGTGATGTTTCTGATAAGGGTAAAGTAGAAGTAACGTAGGTACTCATTAGAGTCTGAATGTTAGACACTGTTTTCTAACGCTGATAAGCTCTGAGTTTTGGTGCTGATGCAACGCTAATCAAGGAGGTCATAAGTCAGATAGTAACTACTCTTCTCTAAGCAAAACCCTCCCTCCTTCAACATTGAAAAGCTACTCTCCAAACCTTGGACTGTACCAGAGGAATAAAGTGCAATAGCTCACAAAATACGGCAAATAATAATAGTGAGATAATATTTCGATAGTTGCATACTACATTTGATAAGGTGATGTAACAATATCAGAATATTGGAGTCAACATTGAAACGTAGCGTGTAAGTAACTGTCTTGAATCAATGAGACACCAAGAAATAAGAGAAAGAGAAGTATGATTACAAAATCGGAGCTATAACGATAGACTACATCTCGTGTGTGTGTAAATGTGATGACTACTTGATTGATCATATCTCTAGCATCGAAATGTATGTTCTATAACGTACAAAATACTTTAGCTATTAAAAATGATCAAAATTGTCTGCTGCATTGAAATGAACTTTTTCGTTCTCGATACCGAATCAACGTATTAAGATGCTGAGTTATCTCTATTACGTAGTCACTAGAATTTCACTAAATTGTAGTAGAATCAGCACGTATGTATGTGTCCAAATTAAACAACTTAATAGACAAATTTCTATGACACTTTTATCTGAAACAACTTCTATTCCATACGAAATGGATTCATAACGTCATGGAAGAATCGTTTCCAATGACTTATTTCTCTATTTTCCCCTCTATTAATCAAAATACTTGAACGATGACACAGGTGGAAACCTAAAATTATCTCTGTTCCAGTAACTCGCCATATTAGTTGAGTTACGTTAAGATCTGGCTGTTCTGCTGGCTAAGAACATGATATTTTAAAGAAGCTTCATTTTGGTCGCAGTTTATCCCACTATCCCACTATATAATAACAGTTTGTTGCTTGCTTGCTTGGTCTCTCTCTCTCTGTGACTCTCTTGAGGATTTAGATACGAGGAAATTCGGTAGGGTAAACATGTATTGTAAGCATTGTATTGTGGATACCAAAGGCACATCCTTCAATATGGAAAGTCCTTCGCAAAGCCCGCGTCCACTGGGAAATCGAACAAAAAAAATCAGTAAAAAACACGATTTTTTTCCCGTGTGGGTCTACTAGTATAACATATGAGTTAGTGCTAGGTATGAATGATACATTATTGCTAACACTACATAAGTTATGCAGTATGCTGTTCATTGGTCCATAAACTCACCATGTGCTGCACACCGACGACTCGTGCAGACATCTCCCAGACGCGTGTGCTTCTGGTGCGTGATTTTACACTGGCGTACGCACTGCTGTGCGCCTTCCTGCCTGGCTTAGCGATGGGGTCCTGTTTGATTGTCAAGCAATTGGATGAGAAGACAGTCACTCGTGACTTCGAGCAATTTAAGGTGACAAATGTTTTCATTGCAAGCCTGTCGTAGCGTTGCATGTTCGTACCAAAAATGCGATGTTTTCTGGCTCACGAGAGAAGCTGGTTAAAGAAAGCTCGATATCACCAGTCAGTGAGGGCGAAAATCAATGCATCGTTAGGGAGGCAGTCATCTGATTCGCGTGTCCAGTTCTACATGAGAAGGAGGAAAAGAAGTTACAATGAAAAAGGTGACTACTCCTCTACCGTAGAGTAGTAGATCGAGTACTGTCAATTGTACTTTAGGTCTTTTGGAATCTTCTAGGAAAGCTATTATTAGGAATGTAGAAAGTGAGGTAAAATGATCAGGTACATTTGTAGATTTCATTAACCCTAGAACCACAATGCCGGGTGATTTTCTCCCGACTCTCCTAGGTTACCACGTAGTTCAATATGAAGAAAGCGCGGGAACCAGCTGGCCGCCTGTGTACCCGCGGTGTTGTGTGAGACATCGTGAAGGGTAGGTGTGCACTCCGGCTCCGCCGCCTAGAATTTCCACGGCGAGGGGAAAACTGTGATTTCGGGAGAATTTCTCCCGACGATGTAGTGAACGTTAGACATTTTACCCGGGTGAAATTCTCCCGACGATGTGTTTACCTGTAACTATTAGTGATATCTTACGTGTGTTTCTTTTCAGATATTTAGTAATTATTACAGATAAACAGAAAATATGGCTGCCCGA
>VCRD01004813.1:30910-40937 GCA_006783055.1 Trinorchestia longiramus
ATATCTCTACATATATGGTTCCTACTGGCAACGATTATATAATATTTATTTTCACACGATTCATGATAGCAATTGCTACAGCACACATAATCTGAAGAAGCAAGAGTCAATCCTTGGCAAGAGTTTCTTTCAAATTCCCAGATTTTGTTTAGTCATTAACACGTTGACTCCGAAGTGGTACTTATGTGGACCACTTGGGTTAGGTTCTGTAATTTTTTCAGATCCTTCTAGTGACTATGCGTACAAAGTGAAGTTTTACACCGATCAGGCAATCGGAGGCAACGTGTTAATGATGATCTCTATCTTGTCATTAAATTAAAAGGTGTTTTTAAAATTTGTATTTTTAATTGGGGTGTCCTATGAATTATTGAACTCTGAAATTCTAAATCAAGGCAGATTCCAAAGTGATCGGCAAGTAACTTGCTTTCTGTAGTTCCTTTCTTTCTTCTAAGCACCGTCTATTGTTTTTGTAAATGCCTCTATGAATTTATCCTTTAACACGTTGCCTCCGATTGCCTGGCCGGTGTAAATCTTCACTTTGTACGCATAGCCACTAGAAGGATCTGAAAAAATTACAGAACCTAACCTAAGTGGCCCACATACGTACCACTTCGGAGTCGACGTGTTACAGAAACCATGGGGCAGCTTCTCGGCAACACGGAACTTGGAACCTATGGTAAATGTAAAATATTAGCTATTTCTGCTTTAACATGACCACAAGAAAATAATACCATTATTTTCATCCGTACTTTACGACAGCAGTCAAATGATAGCCATAATACTGTCATAATCAGACAATCTATTTTCATCTCCTGTAATGAAATATTCTTAGGCCATTGCCAAAGCTAGCACTAACTTTCTTTTCATTCGTACTTAGATAGAACTAGTAAATTTTCTAAAACTAGGATACAGTAGTTTTTTAAAAAGAAGAATTTAGAAATGTTTTGCGACATGGGCATTAAGGTGGTCTTAATTTTTTTATTATAATTGAAAGAGTCCCAGGCTTTTCAAATGTTAGTTTTGAGATAAAAAAAAGCGGCTGAATTATTAAAGTGATCAGACAGTTATTCCAACTTGAGTCTTCAGCCAGTTAGATATATTAGATGCATATATGAATTGACCTGCGCTGTTCAAATGATTTTATGATCACCTAAATAATTCAGAGTTTTTCTATCGCTAAACTAACATTTTATCCACCGCTAAACAAAATCCATGGGACCCTTTAAATTTGTTTAAAAAAACATGGATCCGCCTAATAGGCGTTCATCACCATTTTTACTTTGACCTCTCCGTGAAAATTACATTAACACGTTTATTGCGATGCGACCCACCGGTGGGTCACTTAGGTTAGGTTCTGTAATTTTTTCAGATCCTTCTAGTGACTATGCGTACGAAGTGAAGTTTTACACCAATCAGGCAATAGCAACAAACGTGTTAAAATCAGCCACATTAGTACACTTCCTTCATAAAAGAAGATGTGCGGCCACAGAAGAAACTCTCCCCATGCATAAGAATCGACGGTACACAGTGCAGGATATGTAATCCACCTTGGTTTTATCATACGTGTGATGTTCCTCTGCTGTGAGTTTTGAACAGCGTTAATGTTTATTTTTGAAAATACTTAAGCTATAGCAAGTCCTTTGAAATTACAAAAATATGAATCAACAAATTTTTGATTAATAGCATATAGATATTTGGGAAACAAATTTTTGTCTTAAAAATAGCGATCTATTCAACATTAGTTCCAGACGAGGGCGTTTCAACAACAAGCAAAGTATTCTCCAATAACTAATTAAAAAAAGAAAAGGATACGTTGTTTGCCATTCGGTTAGTTCTCTAACAAAGCTGCAGCTTTAACGAAGAAAAGTTTCCTAGTACGAAAATTAAAGACAACATTGGAGACAAAAGTTTTGTGCTGAAGAAACTTAAAATTTGGTGCTAATTGGCATCAATACCGCAAAGGACTAGATGAACTATGTTAAACCTGAGCAAGATAATACTAGACAAATACGCGCAACTCTTCTGAAATACCACAATAGATATAGCATTTTGTATTGATTTGGTGCTTAGGGCAGAAGAAATTCATGCTAATCTTCAACATTCTCTGACAGACGAAAGAGAAAACAAAAAATATTTACGAACTATTAATTTAACGCATTTAAATGTTAAAAAGTAGGTCACTTCCCATCTTACCGTTACTACCTACACTTTCATAAAAGAAAACTACTAAACACTAATTCGAGAAGAAATTATCAGGTTTGCACTTCCCAACAATATTATCGACCTGACACTTCTATTTCTATGTCGTGTTTATTTGAAGCTTCGGGAACTAGTCCACGTAGCCCCAGTACTCCCACTCTAAACACCAGAGCACGAATGACCGGATACCGCGGGACGGATCAAGAAGCTGGAAGCTGTTCCTCTCGAATTTTTACTTCCTCTGGTCAAAAACAGTTGGTGCGTACAAATTTTGACATTAATTGGAAACAGTTGGTACACTTGAAAAAAGTTTAAAATTTTCACTCAATCATTGTAATTTCGACGTTATCAATTATGCTTTTAAAAAAGTGCAATTAACAACAATAAAGAATTCATTGCCCGAATGCTCTCTAGAATATTAGTCCTAGAATGTTTTTCCGACTGTGCATCAACTTTTTCCAACCAGAGATAGTAGTTTGCGACATCTGTGATAAAGAATTCCGTAGCCAACGCTCGACAGCTCAAAGTTTTATTTCATTTTTTTCCATGGTCATCTTTACGATAGCCAGGCTTTCGCTGCCAAGTCCTCTTTGTCTGTCAGTCCACGCTGTCACCTTGTTTCTATGCATTTGCTACTTCGATACAATTTGCTACCTCAGACTTTTTTTTTGCTGTCTCTGTATGGTTTCCCTCGGGTTTTTCTTCCCCTCATCTTCCTGCCTCCGAGCTTGATTCAGCATTAATTTCCGCGCCTATCTCAGATGTCTTTTATTTCAAGACTCATTTTCGCGTTCCACCTCTTGTGGAGAATTTTGTATTCCATTTTAAATAAGATTATCAGTATTTAACTTAGTAAATACTCAAGCTTGATTTAACATAATATTTGGAAGGATAAGAACATCAAATAGAGTAGCACATAAATATCTTCTCGAAAATATGTACAATAACATAACAATCGTGGTCATAATCACCATACACTATTAAAGCTAATGGTTCATACGTTTAAAAAAGTTTCTGTGTGCATCTGCAATGGCAGGCATAGATTAAATCACACAAGTTAAATCTGAAGACTCCGACTAGATTTTTGTTCCAACCAAAACTCAGTAAACTTTTGCGCATGTGAAAATTGGTTCACCATTTCATCATCCGACTCGCTAATTCTACCTCTAAATAACGACTGTCAACCTCACTGTTTTTTTTATTTTTCTCAACTTATGCTGTTCCTAATTGAATCTTAAAATAAGTTCCATACTTAAAAAGGGAGATTCGTTCTAACGTTTTCCTCTCCTTTACTATTTTTAATAGAACAAAGCTTGTTTTCAAGAAGCATGCTAAAAAAACGTGGACAGCTCTCTTGGTTTTGGACGTTGCTGGAATTAACGTTATTTTATAAGGTGTGTTGAATTCGTACAGAGCTTTGTAGCCTAAATTTTTGTTATAAGGGTCACTTTATTTTCATAATTTTTTAAAGATTTTTATCGGAAATTTGCGTTCATGTTCAAGGGAAATATGGCACACAATTAACATCTTGTTGCCAATTCTCTATCACGTTGAATTTAACGAAATACCGCTGCATGAACAAAAAAAGCACATAAAAATCATTTGATTTTTGAAGTAATGCATTTCAAATTGAAGTGATACATATATATGACGTATAGCTAACGACATTCTGAAAAAATTCATCAAATTCCTCGATATTATTTTCTTTGACTGTATATAGTCTCGGTATTGGTTCAATATAACCTCATTTGATTACAACATTTGAGCCTGAAACAATACAAAACACAAAAACTGAGTCCAACAACACGTGTTACTTAATATGCCGTGGATCCTATTAGTCATGTCCAGCGTTTGCTAACAGTTTATATAATTGAAACCTCTACACCGCCAATCGAAAAGGAAACCATGCAGAAGTCACCACTCTAGTTTGGGAAAAAGTTGATAGTTACAGCACATATACATCTGCTTTTGAAGCAAACAAGTGCATTTTAAATTTTTAGTATAGTATATTTAAATTTAATAAAGTATAGCAAGAGTTTCAGACTCAGTATTTTACGAGATGATGATGCGGCAAAATCAATTCACTAAATTAATAGATTCAACATATACTCACTGGATATGGCACTTCCATAAAGTAGTCAACATCTACAGAAATCAGACAAATTTAAAAACATAAGAATGCAAAGACGTGTATTGTTTTTTGTACGTTAGTAAAGAAATATCCATGACATAGGTCATATAAATTATTTCTATCGTTCGTTTGTGTACGAGAAGTAATCTACAATACAAGCATTTCAAATCACCTTCATCGTTCTTTGTTCACGAGACAAAATGAGTGTAACTCGAATACGAGTATGCCAAATGACCCTTATCGGTTTTTGTACACGAGAAGTAATTTATGTATCTACGATATCACTCATGAAAATGGCTTCTATCGTTCTTTGTACACGAGAAATAATTCAAGTATCTACAATACCAGTCATGAAAATGGCTTCTATTATTCTTTGTACACGAGAAGCAATTTATGTATCTACAATACCAGTCATGTGAATGGCTTCTATCGTTCTTTGTACACGAGAAGTTGCTTCGCAGGGATTCGGAAACCCAGATATTCGTGCGGCTCCTCAATGAGAGTACAACCAGGAGCGGCAGCCACCAAGAAGTTCTGTAAAATTGCTGCGGAAAACAAAAAATATTCCGTGCGAGCGAGGGCTTCCCCTGCGCACTGGCGACGACCTGTAAAGAAATTACGATTTTGATAAGAAATTATGATACCAAATGCGACACAGAGCGTATTTAAGACCAAAAATAAGTACACAGTTATAAATCACAGTCAACAATCAGCTAGGTAGTCAAGAATTTTTAAAAAGTAGTTGAAATTACTCTCAATACGTTTCCGATGTACGTACGACACTTTCGATGATAAAAACTAATGAAGTTCGAGCATACGTCGGGAACTTACAAAATCCAGATAAGAAAATAATTTAATATAATACATAGACTTGAGACCAGAGGTTCCCAACTTGGGGTACATGTACCTGTAATGGTACATTTGCTTATCTAAAAAGGCACATTTAATGTTAGTTCATAGTTCCTAAAACCTAAGAGTTCTATTAAAAATTCAGTGGAATTTTATATTTCTAATGTCCTTTCCGTCATAAAAATTCAGGGGTACATGCTCATTTGTCGAAATACTGAAGGGCTACAAGGTCAGAGAAAGGTTGGGAACCCCTGTTTTACACAATGATGAAAATCCGTTGCTGAATCTTACCAATACCAAACGGCAGAAATGCGTCTTTTTGCGCGACGAAATTGCCGTCTGCATCTAGGAATCTCTCAGGTAGGAATTGGTCGGGATCATTCCAATATTTCGGGTCTCTGTGCACCATGTAGTTGCACGTGGTGATCATCGTGCCCTGGAGAATGGTGAGCTAAGAATAGTCATCATCGTACGTATTGTGGTTAGAGAGTTCACGATTGTTTTGATATCTATTGTCTTGTGGTAAAAGAAAATGACTATGCACTGCATGAGATATTTTAAATATATTTTTTGGAAAAAAAGCTATATATATGTATATATTTTGGAAATTGGGTGCTACGCTGTCTCCGAGTTTCAAAGAATTTGACACTTCTTTGATTGATGGGTTTCCTGTGACCACTGTTTAACAATCGAGAGCAATGGTTCCGTAAAATCAATGTAGAAATAAAATTACATCAACGACTTGCTTGACATATATGCTGATTGAATGGCATCTGAAAACCTGAAACGAATTCACATTTTACTTTTGATATTTCTTATTCCTAGGGACAAAATACAACAAGACTCTCCATTGACAGAGAAATGGCGCAAGGTATATTAGGGATTCTGTTTGCTGTGCTGAATTAAATTTCTTAAACCTTTACAACAGCATTGAATCTCGAAGAACTAAAATTAAAATCAAAATCATGTTTATAAAACAGTATATGGTCAAACTACATACCTTCTCTTACATTAGTATGAAGCCGTAGAAGCCACAGTAACAAACCTGTACAAAGAATTAGTATTTATTTAATATTACCCAAATGGAACATAGGAATACATCCTCACTCTATATAGCCACACGTCCAAAAAAACCCTAGTCATTTTTGGTTTTGACTTCAAAAGTGCACCTTGGGGAGCAGGTAGTTCCTGATGGAGGTGTCCCTGGTGCAGCAGCGATGAGGCATGAACACCACCATGGACGAGTGGCGCAGAGCCTCCGTTGTGAACGCCTCCACGTACGGCAAACTGACACGAAAACACAACAAAGGGCAACTGACTCAATTGACTTCATTGGTAAGGCATTCTTGCTAAACTATCTTGAACCTCTTGATCATATGGGCATGGGACTTTGGTGTCAACGGCATGGGACTTCGGTATCTACGGCATGGGACTTGGGTATCTACGGCATGGGACTTGGGTATCTACGACATGGGACTTGGGTATCTACGACATGGGACTTGGGTATCAACGGCATGGGACTTGGGTATCTACGGCATGGGACTTGGGTATTATACGGTACGGAACTTAGGTATTATACGGTATGGGAGTTAGGTATTATACGGTACGGGACTTGGGTATTACGGCATGGGACTTAGGTATCAACCCAAGAATGGGCCAAACAGCTCGTTTCTACGGTCTCATTCTATTCTATATATCCGTCCCGGCCACACAGGCAACCTCTGCAGAAATGTTGTTTCCGTATTTAACTTATTTCAAAAGTTCAGGGTTGGCATGGCAGCGTCGTATTGAATTACAGGTAATTTGTTGACAAAAATAACAGAATGTTAGGTGATTTTAGTTCAATGGTTGAACAAAGAACTCTGGACCTCCTGATAACGTCGTACAGGAGCGCTGGTGACGTTGATAAAATAACAGAATCGTTGGTCATTTTTGTTCAAGATTTGGACGAAGAATTCTCAACCTCCCGACAAATAAAAACTCTCGTTATGAAAATAGCAACAAATATAAAATTGATATTAATGATTGCATAATTCAGGAACGAATTAACACGAGATTTTCTAGTTTGAGAATCACAACTCGTTTCACAAAATTAATTCTCAGCTCAGTAGAATCAAATTAACTATGCCGGCGAATTTCTGCTTTTATGAATACGAACATTCTCACAAAATAGCGGGAGAGAATAGAAGCTTACTGTTTCCGGTGCTCCAAAGACACCAGGACTTCCTTGCTGTCAACCACAGAGTCGATTTGTTCTTGACAACGTAGCGCCATGTCGGGATACTTGGCCATGTAGTAGACAATCCAGTGTAGCATGTTCGACACAGTGTCTGAACCTGTGTTGAACAAGTCGAACAGCAGCTGGTGCAAGCCTGATGGCACATAACACAATTAAACACTTGACAGTCTATGCAGTAAACGATTGCTTCAATAAGCTTCAAAAGTTCGTCAACAATAGAACATATTTTAGGTTCATTGAAACGATTTAATTTATCGAAAAGGGAATGGTAGAGTTGAGCGGCACTGTTTCCCGAACACAGAAATAATTTCATGGGAAAATTTACGTTCGTGATTATTACTCAAACGATGACGATTAAAAATAATGCGTGTCTGAATTGGCTATTTGTATGCGTATATGTACGTATTTGATTTCTCGATCTAGACGAAGCTTCAGCAAAATGAAAAATCAGAATCTTTCACCAAACCAAATATGCAAGACAAAAGTAGGTCAAAAAATGATAGTGACACCGTGCATTCATTCAGCAATGAATGTAGACAAGACTTTCTATATGACAACAATAAAACATTCGTCTACCTTCTATTCGAAATCGCTTCTCGGGATCTTCTTCTGTTTGTTCCTTCATCTGCTTGAGAAAACGGTCGGTGAGATCGCGTGGGTTGTCGTAGTCAATCGACGATAGATGATCATCGATAGTACGCTGCAGCAGAAGAAAATTTTGGTCATATCGACACTAAACACCAAAAATTACATGCAATAAACCTTGACAAATGACCAAACTTAAGTAGTTCTTAATGTTATAACAAGGTTTATGAGCAAACAAAATTGTCCTATGAACTACTATGGGAAGATATGTGAGAGGCTAAAAAATATACATGGAAGTTATACAGGGTGGCCCATAAGTAAGGTACCTTTATAAAACTTTTATAGCTATAAAACTACAAATGGTAAAGAGATTTGGTTAGTTCAGAATGAATGAGGAGATTTCAAAGTTTTCTACCAGCCTATCAAGTCTACCGACAATCACAACATATTGCCCAAAAAATTCATAAAATCCACCCCTCAAAATGAATCGCTACGCAATGGAACGAGCAAAAATAGTGGAACTTTACTTCCGATGTAATTGTTCGGTTACTGCAGTTCAGAGGAATTATAGGAATATTGATGGTATTGAAAGAAGTTCTTCGAAGAAGTGCATAAAAAACTGGTATTGAAATTTTGAGAAACTCGGACAACAGCAGACAGACAACGTTGTGGCAGGCCACGGACCATATGAACTGGTTCTTCAATTCAGCTTGTTGCAACGAGTGTTGCTGATTGGCAAGATTACTTTTTTCCAAGCTACAGCGCACACAGCGAAAGAAACAATGCAAATGTTAAAAACAATTTTTCCAAACAGAATAATTTCTCGTTTTGGTGATGTACCGTGGCCGCCTCGATCTCCAGATCTAAGTGCTCCTGATTTCTTTCTCTGGGAATACTTACAGGAAAATGTTTACATTGAAATGCCTGATACTTTGCAACAATTAAAAGTAAACATCATTCAAGAGATCAACAACATCTCACCAGAGACATTAAGGAAAGTAATGAACAACACCGTTGAAAGAGCACGCCATTGTTTGACTAATAATGGAGGTCACTTAAAAGATATTGTATTCCATAGTTTAACGTATTTTATTGTTTCATTTATAAATTTATAATAAACTTTGAAGTTTCTTCTTTCATTCTGAATCAACGAAATCTCTTTACCATTTTTAGTTTGATAGCTATAATAATTTTAAAAAGGTACCTTACTAATAGTCGAGTATGTGGGTTATGCATGGACGAGAACACGGAGAACAAGACTGGTTCTGTGTTTCAGTTGTGACAAACCAATGAGTAATGTGTCCTGCATGACGTCCTCTAGATCACGTGTATTGTTATAACATAAAGCAAAGAACTGATACATTAATAAATTTTCCGTACCTGTGCCATGAACATAAAATTTTAAATTGTTCAAAACCTTTATTGTGTGAATTTATAATGACTCATATTTATATCCTGCATCGTTCCCGAAATTATCTCATAATAAAGACTTCAACATTGATTCCATGTCTCCCCACCTGACTAAGAGCCCTCATGTGGTCCAGGAAACTGTGCAGGTGCTGCTGCCTGAACAGGCGGGACTGCACGCACGAGGGCAACCAGTTGAGAACGGGGAAGATGCCAAGCAGAACTGTGAGCGCTGACGCCTTTTTCACGCCTTCGATCAACGAGAAAATCTGGCACACTTCTGCAGCATCCAAATCATAACGCCGCCCTGAAAAATCAGTTAACATGTGACGTTCAAAGTGATTTCAAGACTGTAACTATTTTTAGAATGATCCGTAAATGTTTTTCGTTACCTGAAAATAACTTATTCACATGAATTTCAAGTTGGTCCAGAAGGCATTTTTTTACGTCACGAAGACATTAAATCAGTGGTTTTTAACCTGAGTTCGATCGAACCCCAGGGGTTCGGTGAGTCAGTCTCAGGGGTTCGGTGAGTCAGTCTCAGGGGTTAGGCGGAGGTCAAGACACACATCCGACTCATATGATTCGTGATGACACGCCTCGCTTGGTGGGGTTCA
>VCRD01004814.1:0-40932 GCA_006783055.1 Trinorchestia longiramus
CTCAACAAACCGTCATTACCTGTTCTATCCAACTCAACAAACCGTCATCACCTGTTCTACTCAATTCAACAAACCGTCATCACCTGTTCTACTCAACTCAACAAACCGTCATCACCTGTCCTATCCAATTCAAGAAGCTGTCGTCACCTGTCAACAAATCGTCATTACCTGTTCTATCCAACTTGAGAAACCGTCACCACTTCCACCTAGGTCCACGATATAACCGTCAGCAACTTACTGCAGTTCACAAGCGGTACCAGTTTTTTAACGCCATTTTAGCTTCTCATGTGGCTTTGTCTGAGTTATGAAATCCGTATTTCCATTAGCTCGCCTTGCCATAATCATTTTATCACTTGTAGAATTCCCTGAAGCTCTCAACCTTATTTAGCTTTTGTAGACTAAGATTGTATTGTCGTAAGCTTCAATAGAGCTTTGCAACGTGCACACAGAGTCCGGCTTGATTTGAATTTTATCCAATGGACTCAGAAGTAGCCGCTTGTTGAGATTAGACCTTCGGAAAAATACGTTTCTTAGTTTGTTCGTTTCCAAAGTCTTGCTGTCAATCTTTCACTACCTGAGATCTTTCCTCAATCTACAGATCAAATCACGTTGCAGTCATCAAGAGTATACGTATAATTCGGCCGTAATGTGGTAAGGCTTTTCTAACCTCACCCTTGCATCTGAGAACATTCAAGTCTTTCGGTGTTTCTCAAGTCACTAGCTGCTCGAGTATCTTTCAGCAAATGATCGACCCTGAGCTATTGTAGCTCCCGGCAATGCCAGTAACCCCTACGTAAAAATAGACGTGTGTCGATACTTTGATCATAAGCACCTTTATTTAGGGTATTGGAATAGGATTATAAAGAAGAGAGAAGAAAAATGACAGGGTCTCTAACCCTTTTTAAATAAATTGAAAAATTCCATACGAGACTTTACTTCAGTATTGTACCTATACACTCATGGTGCGTTGTCCCTATCACCTCCAGCACAACTGTCACCTTAATTATCACCTTCAATATCACAACCGTCTACGGTACCAGTCACCACTACTTCAATGTTCATCACCATTATTCTGATGAAAAACACCTCCAAACCTCGAGCAACCGTCAATATGAGCACCGCGAATAACAACAGTATCCCAACACCAAGGCAACTGCCACCATCGTTCCAACCGCCACCACAGCCACCATCACCACGACCACCACATCTCTCAGATAGTTCCCACGGACGGACTCTGAGCCATCGCAGGGCTTGTAGGACGGACAGCTAAAGCCTCTCAGATGGCACCGCCACTTACACTCAGAAACCTGCTTAAAAACTAGAAAATTCCTCAAATCTGGACCAAGGTCGACCGCTCCCGAAATGGTCTTTGATCAATTAGCCCAAGAAAATGAACTTTTGGGCCCGAATACGTTGGAGTTTTGAATGGCGTGAAGGTAAGGGTATAAAATGCAGCCGTTTGGTTACGCTCAGCCCTGGCATAGCGCCCGCCATGAGTGCGTCTATATACAGCGCTTTGCTCAAAGCTTTACTATTTCACTGACAAGAATGTGATAGAGCGAAACTTGCTCGCTCCAGAAGTTGCACGGGCTTCAGCATTTGCCTTGCCATGCAAGGAAAGACCAACAAAATACGAGGCAGAAAAATGGCGCTAGTAAGTAATAACTTCGCATGCTTACCTACGGGGATGACAATCTCATGATGAAAAATCATTGGATCGAAACGAATACAGAAACTTTCACGGCCAGTTGTTGTTTGAATGAAGAAAAGTTTTTGTTGGAACTGTCCTGCCCGAGACTCATATGTATAATCTTTCTCATGGATACAAATGAACGAAGGAGATTCTCCTTGGTAACTTCTATCTTGATACCCTAAGTATTCGTTTTTCTGCTAAACTGTTGCGATATCTCTAAAGTAAAGACAGTTTTGTAAATCAGGATATCGTGGAAGAAATGTATCATTCGCCAAACTCGTAAAAAATATGACTGACAACTTGAATTTTCATGGCGTTCGTAAATTTCGATTTTGCGGGGTGTAGGATTTGAGAACATTTTCTAATTGCCGTTGTGAATTATGTCAGTCCCTATTTAGGGAAAAATATGATATTGATCGTTATTCGTTGGAGAAATTGCCTGAACTAGGTAATAACTTGCTTGTGTCTCGTTAACTGGAACAAAAGCAATAATTTAAGCCAGACGTTAAGCGAAAATTTCGCCTCGAAAGGGTTAGACGGATTATTTTAACCGAACTTTTAAAAATACACTGACAGAGCTAATAAACATTAAACTAATTGAAGAAGAAAATGTGTATGAAAGTTTTGACAGATTGAATGGCACAGATTCTTCATATTGATGCACCCTTCTTCTGCGATTCCAATTAAAATTTTGCCAGCTGCAACAGCGAGCTCGGAATGCCTTTATATTCGTGGGGTGCCGAGAGAAGATACCGAGATCTTTTGTATTTTTTTTCCTTCAGATAATGTTGATCTGTTAAGCGTTGGGATTGGCCAATGAATTTTCTCTATGACTAATGTCGGAGCGTGTATGCTGCTTACTTTAAGAGTTGAGATCGTGGGAGCTACATTACCTGAATTGTTAAAAATTGCATGAAAAATTTGCATAAATTTCAGGGAAATATCAGTCAGACTAGAAAGCTGTTCTGACAGGGGTTTAATCCTTTGAATTTATTGGTGTCCATAGTGATAAAAATACCCTTGACCTCATTACTAGAAAAGTAGATTTATTCTCTGCACAGCAGATTTATTCTGCAAAAAAAGTAAAATTTTCAATGCACGCTTTGAGTAATTTCGGTAAGGTATGCAATTAAGACGCAGTTAGTTTCAAAGCACAGCACCATACAACTGTTGCATGGTAGAAAACAACAAAGTCTGACATTCTGACAACAGTTGCTGTGTACAGCGTAAACAAATCAAGAAATTTCCCAGTAAACGGCACGGGAAAAGAACACCGGAAACATGCTAGAAAAAGATAGTGAATTTCCCGTTGTCTTGCTGTGCGTGTGTGTGGTCATCAAAGGCACTGCAAAAGCTGGGCGTTGTATAATTGTATCACTGTAGTGAAGGTCATAGCTTAAGGTGAAATTTTTGAAAGAAATCAGATAATTAAGAGGCATGCAAGAATANAATTCAGTGGCTGCCGTCAACCCACCTCCTCAGATCACTTCTGCTTGGGGTATGAACTACACCGAGGGGTGCTTCAATTGACAGTCTAGAAGGAATATTCCCGTTCAATTTTTCTGAACTACATTATTGCTGTGGTGACGTAAGGGATACATTGTTACTTCAATTGTGAGAACTGCTGTGTGACATAATCTGAGCTACTGAAGCACTATCAAACTTATGTTACTGTTACGACTGCTACTTAAATGTTTCTGCATTAGCAATTCCTTTGCTATAATTTCAGATATTATCATCATAATTTGATAGTTTCAGTTTACTATTTATATTACACTTTTTCGTTGAAGCTACACACTTTTACGACTTGTGTAGGTGTTGATAAATTTAGCCATTTACTTTTAAAGTCTAGCTGTAGCATCGTCTTGTGGAGTTAGCTCCTCATTTCTTTAATGTGGCACTATCTACTAAATGAGGATTCAGTTGAGAGTGAAGATTTTATCCGTGAGCAAAGTTATCTAGTTAATCGTTGATGTCTCTCAATTTCATTCAAGCAATCTTTATTCCAATAAAACCCACGAAAGCTCTGTCACCTAAACCTTGTCTTGGCTGAACTAGACTTTGGAGATGTATTTTCTGGTCAATTTGGATTTAATTTCAGGAACTAAGTTCTCGGTAGTATGTTAAAAAAAACTATTTTTTCGTTACTGCGAAGTAAGACAGCTAGTTCTATCATTGCGATAGAATTAGTTTTCACGAGTGCAATGTGTGAAGGATCTGTGAAGTAAAATACATTTTTCATTTTTACCCGTGGTATTATCAAAATCTGAATATTTTTCATGAATGTATACAGAACTTCCATTTTCTATTTTATCTACCAACAACAGGGCCGAGTGGGAGAAAAAAAGCTAATAACGGAAAAAATTGCGTGTTTTATAGTGATCCGGTGCTTTTGGTACCGACAATACAATGCATTGTATTGTCTAGTGCAATGTGTACCCGTTAACTTTGCCATGCGAGCAGCATTGCTTCGTCTTGCCATTTCGCGTTGTTCGTCCGATAATTTTTGGCGTCTTTCTTGCTGTCGAAGTCTTGCTGCTTCTCTCTTACTGTTGGACACGTTTCTATCCATGTTGGCCTTTTTTGCCGGAATTTTATTCTGAAATATCCTCTATTCTTTCTTTGAAGCTTTTCAAGAAAATCACAATTCCGAAAACAATAACTCAATTTTCAAGATCTTTGGTCTTGTACTAAGTGGTAGCCAGGTTACTGGTCAAACTAATTTAAAACATTTCTTTTCGCATTATCAATTAAAAATATCAAAGCATCATGATGAATTTGAACAGAAAAAGGTCCAAAGAAAATTTCTATTTGTAAAAATAAACCGATTGTGTATTTTGGATACCATAATGCAAGTGAAGGGGACTTGAATTGCCACAGAAAAATAATGCAATAGAATGATTTCTTGTATTTCTTAAGCTTTATCTTTGTTGCTATCAAAGCTATCGATTTGAAGAGTGTGACACACGGATGGACGGACGGACGCGGCTCTTATAGTATAGATTAGAATAGAATAGAATGAGGCTGTAGGAACGAACCTTCTGGCCCATTCTTGGGTCGGATAATTAATTCGATAATTATTCGGTTGTTTACCCAAGTCCCATGCCGTGTTTCTAGCCGCGTCAACCATGTCGGCAGCGGGATTCGAACCCGGGTCTTTCCGCTCGAAAGCAGATTCGCTCACCAGTCGACCAAGCTGGTGATTAGATTAGCGTGACATTCTTATGTAAGAAAATCCCTTTTCGAATTTGCCCCTAATTTTAAGGGCAACGCAGTTGAGATGAAGTTAAGTTCTACACCAGTTGGAGCGTGTTCTATTCTCTGCTATCATTGATAGTTTTCATACGTCATTGTAAGCATTCAGCAGCAAGGAATTGCATTGGGCAATCATTAAGCTTGCTAGTTTTCCATGTTTCTTAGTCGACTTTGCTTATTGTTTCATAGTTTCATTCTATGTCAAAGTTTTACTTGTTTCATTTTCAGTGCTCCTAGCAATAACCTCTAACAATGAGCCATTTTGCTGGACATACATTCGCTACATAAAAATACTCCAGAGCTCTTTCTTATATCTGTCAAATGAAGACTCGACTTTTTTAATCAATCTTTTGAAACCTGTAGTGAGAAAATCTAGAGGAATATTGTTAGTGACTTACAACTTCTTGCCTCTGTAAGCTAAATTGTACCTCGATTTACGTGTTACACTATTTCATATGAGTTAGTCTTTCTCTACTTCTTCCTAATCAGTATTATGACATATGTTTCTTATAGCTTGCAGCATTTTTTTTACGTGTTTCCGGTTTGCAGAAGAACCCGCCGGTAACCTCACTGTCTGCCAAGTGTGGCCACTCTCACGGACAGCACGTACTGTCGACGCTGTTACGCCCAGCCGATCTCTGCCACTAACTCGAATAAAGAAGGTGGGCTATGGTTTTGCGTTTTGATGAATAACTCAAAGGGAAGCTTATGGCTGTACAGCACATGTAACAGACTACATACTTTCATATAAAACTTCGGTTTCAGTACGTTCGAATTTGGTAACTGCCTCCTGAAAATTATAATTTTTGTTAGTGTATGTTGGCCGATCGGCCTGATTGTATTTCCAGATAGATTAAACACTTTCTTAATTCTTTTATGTCCATGAATATCCTTGAAGATACTTGTAGAGTTCGCTCATGCGATCCAGCTATTATCTAAGTTGATGGCGGGTATCTCTCTAGTAGTTTTTTTTAGTAATAATTGATTGCTCCTCTGTAAATTTTAGATTTTATTTCTTTAATTAGATTTTGTATAAAGTTTGATTTCTATTGAAGAATTGGACACTGACACAACCAACCGTTAGGTAAGATTTCCTTGGTGGTCTGCGTTGTAAGCTTAAATATGGATTTGTAATCTGAGCTTAGGTAATGAAGTCGAGCCCTTTTAGAGTCACCACTTTAGAGTCACCACTTTAGGGAACGTTTTACTTTAGGGAACGTGTTATTTTTCTGTAGTGATTATTTCGTGGGTGATGTTCTTCGAAGGAAGTGATACGATCGTCTTCGTAGCTTGCAGATTTATTCATGAACACGATCAAAATTAAAACAGCAATTGGGGCCAAGATCGAGGACCAAAACTGAGAACTTTAAATCCTTAAAACCGAAGCTGGAACTGATACTGAATTGAGACCGAAACTGAAACCTGCCCGAGTAAGGACCCATAAGTAACTTGAAATAAATACAGAATTTAGCAAGAAGAATTAATATCATGAGACAACATTATAAGACAACTAGTGAGTAAAACACTAAGGCATCGTACCTAATTAGCTGGCAGTCAAAGAAATACAAAAAACGAGATGCGGATATGCAGCTTCTACCCGAGGCCATGAAATTTAATAACTGTATCAAAATGGCTGGTCGATCTTTCAGTATGCCCGTCATAAATACCCGGAGTGATACAAAATTAAACAATGACTTTGATGGCTGATACAGGTTATTATACAAAATATTCCATCATTAGATTAATTATAATTCTTGGAGTTACGTGAATCAAGGCTAAAATGACAAGTTTAAGGAATGTATAGTAGGTAAGTAAAAACGTAATACTTCCTAACATATGGTCAATGAAAAAATTACCCGTCAGAGAGACTGAAAGCGCGAATAAGATTGCTGTTCACTGGGTAACGGTTACGAGGAAACTGTCGGGCATTTAGCCTATAGGCTCGTGGTTGACTATTGTGTTCTATAAACGAGGGTTACAATTTGGAGTTGGAACTACGATTGAATTTTTAACTTTAAAATACTAGTTTCAAATGACGTGAAACGTATAAAAATTAACTCCAAAAATATTACTAAAATACATTATATTTTTGTATCGAACCTAAGACCATTCTAAATTAATTACGATATTTCCGAGTCTCTAACCCTTTTCAATTTCTTGCTTGGCATTGAAGTTCTTCTAAACTGCTACTTTCTTTGCTCTCAAATTTGTACAAATACTAATGAGCTCATTTTGTTTGGTTTGCTAAATTTCATTACCTATTTCCAGGGCTTAAATAATTCGATATCTGTGGACTCAAACCCGTTTCCTTCTTCCGGATTATTTGGGGAGAAGTCACAGCAGGATCTCATCTCTCAACGTGAGAACTTACCATATTCCAATGTTTCTCGGCATCAATCAGACCCTCTAGATCTTCTATTGAGCCCTGTTGCCAGCAAACTAGACTCCGACAACAAATGTATTTCAAATACGGATTGCAGTAAAGCCAGTCAAAACCTAAATATCGAAAAGCACGATATAAATAGAAGTAAGAACAAACTTGTTCATAATGCTGATAAGAACACGCGCACTACCGTATTTTCAGTTCGGCTTGCTAACAAGGAAGGGGAAAAGCACAATGACGATCAAAGACAAGTTAAAGACAGCATCGATGGCAGTGTTCGTGATGCTGGTATGGGGAAAACATTGATCCAAATAGAGACGAAAAGCGCAAAAGCGAAGGACGGAAGAAGTTCATCAGTCGCTGAGTGCCATGAGACACAAGAAGAAGGTTCTGACAAATCTTCTGAAGTTGTTCACAGGTATGCAGTTTTTTCTAATTATTATGGAACATTGGTACTTTAAGACACTCCTGTTCCAGTATGATTGAAACAGTTGCGGAGTCAGCCGAGAGACAAAGAGTTGGAACGTCGTTGGTACCACAGTATTTCTACAGTATTTAGACTGCATAGGATTTGGA
This sequence comes from Trinorchestia longiramus, assembly GCA_006783055.1. Lineage (NCBI taxonomy): Eukaryota > Metazoa > Arthropoda > Malacostraca > Amphipoda > Talitridae > Trinorchestia > Trinorchestia longiramus. The sequence goes on from VCRD01004814.1 coordinate 7,908, forward strand.
TAGCAACCCAAAAATTGGCCAGACGGCTCGTTTCTGTTGCCCTATTCTATTCTATTATTGTATTTTAGCTTTTTGGACTTTCCGTACTAGAATATTGAGCTTTCTGATTTTTACCGAGGGGCTTTTCGACGTTGTATATAAAACTTCATAGAAGGGAGTCGCACAAGGAATATATGTAAGATTTTTCTGCGTAGAAAACGTTCCCACAATGTTAAAGTGGAATTCCTCGTACACAATTATCAGTTATAAGTACATTTAACTTGAAGTTTGACGGTACTATTTTTATCGAAATATGTCAACAACTGGCATCTACCGATTAAGCGTTTTTTTGGTGATCTTATATTCCACAGAATTTATTTGAACTTTATTGTGAGAAGAAGTAACACTACTATGTGCGGGTTGCATGAAACTAAACTATGAAATAGCTAGACGCACTAAAATACTCAAAAAATGCCCGTATAAGTTCCACATCGTTCTAGAATTGATCTCAGGATTTTCAATTTTTTTGTAATCGCCTGACTGTCATTAGTTTTTACGTTCATTGTCATGTTAAATATTCTAGCTATTGAGTGTGTAATATAATATATAATATATTGTAATATCTCTAAAATATTGAAGTATAGACAAAAGGATGCACGTACAGGGCATCCCAAAAAAATGTATACGTTCATTTTTAAAAGGCTGCAGTTTAAATACTACTTGTGCTAAGAGGCTGGGACAAATCTCATTCGGAAGAGAAGTTTTTTTGTATCTAAAATTCGTTGTTACTTGCCTTATGTGCACATGAATACCAGTAGTATTCAGACTACAGCGTTTTAAAAAATGCATACATTTTTTGGGACACGCTTTATGAATCACTGTGTCACAACGGTTGCGATAAGAGTATGGCAAACTTGAACAACAAGGAAAAATAGCTTGGTGTCTTCCTCGTTGAGGATGTGGCGTAGCGAGATGGTGGTTATCATCTCTGGGATTAATTTCTATAATTACATAAAAAACGTAAGCACTTTTCTGTGATCTGTAGATTGCACTTTTTTAGTAGAGAACAAGTTGAAGATCGAAAATTGCCGGTTTGGTTTTGAACATCTCCCTGGAATGAGGGAAATAATACATAAATATGGCTGTGTTCCGTTATTCACAACAGTGACTTGGTTAAACATCACACGAGGGCTAAGGTGACATTTTTCAGACTTCTCACCATTTATTTCCTATGATGAGACAGAAAAAGTAATATCGGTATCATATCAAATTTCTTTTAGTTTCAATCACGAGAGTCGCACAAGACTAGTACAATATTCACATTTATTTCTTTTGACTAGAGATTTCGAAACATAGAAGTAGTTTCCTCGTTTGTTTGTAGTGTCTTCATCTACGTCTCCGGTAAGTCGAGACTCCCTTACTCGATAGCTGATTTCGCTGTTGGCATTCAGTGAGTCAAGTTGTCTTAATACGAGATCTTCATTTATTATGTGTTGGCCTCAAGGACTACCATAAAGTTTATAGTAGTCCCTGGTTGGCCTCCAAGGTAAAGGAGCAATTTTCTTTGTTAATTGCGTGTGGGCAAAGAATCCTCATCAATGCGAGAGCATAATCTTTGTTGGCTGAGCATATTTTGTTTGCTTTCAGCAAGTCAGATCTCCAAAGTACTAGAGCCAATATTCTGTGTATGTGTTCAGTAGATCAAGGCTCCGTAAAGTCTTAAATAAGCATATATGCATGTGAGTTGGCGCTGCATCGAACATTTGAATCAAAAAATGTATGTTTTTCAGGCAACTTTCTGAAGATGAACACCATCGTAAAGTAACAGAGTTCCGACAGTGGAGAAAGGGTGTGCGTGTCAAAGGTAAGTGTAGCTATAATATTCGTTTGTGAAGTTTGTCGATGGCCCTGCCAATAAATATAGATTTAATTTTCCTAAAATTGAATTGTGTTTAAAGTTTATGGTAATCATGTCTCTCTATCAGTATGATCCATTCAAACTGCATTGCGACTGTTTTAGATATAGATTTTTTAAGTAGGCCATGTGTCGTATTGGAAGCACTAATGATATGGACTACAGTTTTGTGTCAGCAGTGTTAAAATTTTCATCTGCCTACTTTTGTTTTTATCCACTAGAAATATTTTCATACGTTCAATGAAGATACAATCGAAAATCACTTGCCAGCGAATGCTATTCTCTCTTTGAACTTAAGTGAAAGGAATAAGTTAGCAGACACGAAACTGTCAGTGTTCGCAGATCAAGTGCGCTTCAATACTGGCCCAATATTCAGCATTGCACATTACTTCTTATAAGCGGCATTTTCTACGGACAATAAACAAAATATTTGTTGAAGCATTAGAGCAACAAAGAGATCTACGTATTACGGGGTTCGTAAGGCATCTGAGGACACCTTAAGCACTTTTAGAAAAGCAGGAAATGAAACTGTTAATCGCTGAAACTTGCAATTTCTTGTAACAAAACAAATAACCATAATATTAACCTACGTTTTGTTCTATATATCCTCCTTCGGCTTCTATCACCGACTCAATTCGAGTCTGAAAGCGACTGTAAGCTTTGATCAGGTGGTCTTTATTTATGTCCTCCATTGCTCGGGCTATTGCTTCCATGAGAGAAGATTTGGTGTTATGGGCATGCTGATTAACTTCCTTTTCAACAACGCCCCACACGTAATAATCCAAAGGATTAAGGTCTGGGGAGTTAGGAGGCAATAGGTTTTAAAAACCAAAGACACTCCTGTTCTTCTGGGTGCTTCAATTTGTTTAAGAGCGATATTCCACCCAGACACGTAGAAATGAAACAGAGATATCAGGGTTGGTGGAATGTAAACATGAGAGCAAACTACTGCTGGATGCTGCTGAGGGACCTGCCGCATGCAGTGCACAAGAGAAAAAGTTCTAAACGGATAAGAAATTGACTTTATGGTCGCTGCGACCGACATAAAATATTCATACTATAGAATACAGCGTATTTGTCAGTGTTTTTTTAAATATTTTTGTCGCTTATATTTTTTGTCCAATTTTCCTCGATTTCATCTTCACTTCGTAGAATAATTTTACATTGTATAGGAATAAGCACGGAGCGTATCAAAAATCAATAGAAAGACTGAAAACGACGCAGAAAATTATCGAAGTGGTTTCTATAAGCACGTGTAAAATTCAGTGAATGTTTCTTCTATTCTTTCATATAATCCTATGTCATTGTAATTGATATTAATATTCTGCTTTCAGAAGTGAGACGCCTAGATGGCAACTTTTCGTACAACCTCTGTCGACCACCTCCTGGTCACACCACCAGCAGCAGTTGCACCACCAGCGCCAGTCGTGGGAATTCCAGCATTTCAGGTGATCGCAATAAGAATTTCATCAGTAGTACTAAATGCAGTCAAATTGGAGCCAAAAATAACCTCTCTCAAAATCAATAGCGTTCTTAGTCTTCTAAGTCATAAAGAGTCAATTAAATTTTCGTTTAGAACTTGGTCGCTATTTTTGTTCGTGTTTTCGTCACTTTTCTGTCCTATTTCTGAAGGCAGCTAATTGGAAATAATTGCGAGTAGAGTCGTTCGGTGAACATGTGCCTCTTAGTTAATCATCTATGTTGAGCATTATGAACGTCTCTTGTTATGCCGATATTTTCTGGTCTCCTTTAGTACAAAAAATATTAATTTAAGTTGCGCCTCGATGTATGAATTGCTTCTTTGACATACCATCTATTGAAACAGCTTGCTTTCGACTATAATCGAATTATTGGAAGATAGAATCGAGGTGCTGGGAACATCTTTAATGGCACATGTCCATCAATGCATTTATCTCATCATCAGTGCTCCAAAAAAAATCGTGAAAGGAGCAGTGGGAATTAAAAAATAGAATCAGTGAAAGTTGCATCTTCACTCTTCCCTTTGCTAAGATTTATTGCAACAATGAGGTTTTTGTACTCAGAAACGATGTGTTTATACTACCTCTTTTAATAGAATAGAATAAGGCAATAGGAACGAGCCGTTTGGCCCATTCTTGGTTCAATACCGAAGTCCCATGCCTTATTCAATACCGAAGTCCCATGCCGTGTCCCATACGTTTTATTCTAGAATGTTTGTCATTGAAAGTAATTCCTATTTCGTTATATGTTTCAATTCTACATGTGAGACTCGGAATTGATTAATTAGTATTTCTCTTGTCGAATTATCCAGGTTGTCAAACTTCTATTTGCATGCATGAGGGAAAATTTTAGTTTTCCAGAAATAGCAGAATGTGATCGATTTCCAAGGCACGCTATTAATCATAGAAGAAATGCTTGTAGTGTAGCGAGTGAAATTCTAACGCCAATCAGTGTCTATTTTTCGTCCGTAGCAACTATACATTAAAATCTAAATCTTCCTTTATGTTTTGTCTTATGTTTGTACGATTCGCTCTTCTCTTTTCCTCCTCTACTAAAGCCAAGTCTTGACTTCGATGAAGCCTTGTAGTTTTTGCATATAGGCTGAACTACTTTGGAGTAGCCCAGTCTTTCGCTCAAGTTCTGATAGTAGATTATTCTATCACGTATTGTGCTCTAAGGTTTCACACGTTAAAAACTTGTGTTCGCTTCTAATTTTTGCTAGATTGTAAGACACATTTACGTCAACTCTGTGATTTGTACGTTTGGTCGGATTATATCACGTATACACCTTTTCGGTGGAGGGTCTGTTCCCTGCGACGATGCCAGTACCAACATCGTGTCTCTCGAGGCCCAGTGGCGAAAGAAATGAATTCCTACTACGACGGTAGATGTAAACCGTGGGTGACTCCCAGGCATGCATTTGCTAGGTAGGAACCTAACCGAGAAACGCGAAGACTGATTGCTGAGTGCTAGCTCAGAAGTAATAATCGACGACTCTGCTCTCCGAGTAACAAGGACCATTTACATTTAATAAATGAAAACTGAGGAAATGTTTAAATACAGTTTTAAGCCAATTACAAATTTTCTAACCTAAATGAATTCACGAATAAATCAAATTCGAAGCAGCCTGGCAATTGCTGCCTGAACATAATTGGTTGTGCAAAGTTTGAGACTACTACATAGAGGATTCGATTGAACGCATTAATTTGAAACACACATTCGAAAACAGAAATTCATGTAGGCGAAAAGAGCCCTAAAATAAACGTTTATTTTTATTAAAGCGGAAATTTTATACACTATCACGACTGCACCATTATAAAGAACAGAAGGGAGTGCAGTCGAGCAAGTATGTTTCTAGCAGTAGAAAATCTAAGATAAACATCTTACTTTTTATGGTTATCTCCCTTTTTTGAAGAAAATGAAACAGAATGTACACTAATGAATTGGCAAAATAATTTGACAAAGAAGAGAGTAAATGTAATGACCTACAGCAACCGCGTCTCAAAAATAAAATACAAGCAACACAACACAGGCACAAGACGAAGAAAAATGACCGAAAGACTTAAGACCGCAGTCCTTTTTCACTTCAATCCCTACTTCACTCCAAGGAGTTTCATAAAACACGAACTATGCAAGCAGCGTCAATATCACCTGTAACACAACAATGCTCAAGGAAGACACGACATTCATCAGTGAACTCGGAATTCTGTTCCAAGCGACTGTGTCCAGTAGATTTAGTGAGAACAACCCCGATCGAAGACACGTTTCAAGTTTTTTAAGCGCTTCTTATTTAAAGTTTCAAAATTGATTGCAACAACACCCTTATTGAAGAAATATAAAGATTTATTCTTTCGGGTTGTCGCTATATTCGTCCGAGAAAAAGTTTGGAAACGCCTAAAGTAACGCTGAAAACAAAGATAGACTCGACGAGTTCGTCTTCATAATAACAGTTGGGAAATAAACTATTGAAAAAAAAAATGAAAAATGCGATCCATTCTTTCAAATTTGTGTATGTACAAAGGCACTTAAGTGAATTATTAGTTTTGAATCCAGGACTCGAACACAGTTTCCGCTCACTTAAGACGACCATCACAGTGGAATTCGGCAAAGCATCAACGCACGTGGCGCTACGAGGGCAGAAAACTTGCGTATCTCTAATGACACAACCCGCAATATGAGCGCAAGCATCTCCAGTAGATGAAAAGGTCAAGTGAGAAGTTGAAAGGCAAACGAAGATACTCTGGCACGTGATCGGTTACAAGATCTTCCGGCCTCTTATGAGCTAGTGAAGGGGAGAACTAAGAAAGGTATTACTATAAAACTTGACCTACAACAGTATCCTGCAACACGTGTTGCTTATTCTGCGGTCAGTAGATAGGGTTGCGAATGTGAAGCGCTAATTTCCTAGGATACACTGATAAAGACAGACACTAGCATCATACCTCATTGCGTGAAGATTGGCATTTATCCATATCCCCGACGAGTGCCAAGTCCCACACATGCACTGACAGACATTCTCCTTCAGTGCATCGCCGTTGGGAAGAGCACTTCAGTGAAAATTCTGTACATACAAAAAAAAGCTATATAATTTCATTGAAACAATGATCTATGATGAAGCTTGTATACTAAAAAGTTAATCTAGAAACGCACGCCTTCACCAATATTTCTCAAGATGTTAAAGAAATCAATTTCTGCATTTTTCTTCGTAATGGGAGTTTTTCTAGTGTACTGCTTCTGACTTCAGAGTTGGAAAGTAAGCAGTCAGCAGTCTATCCTGCGTTAGGACGGAAGGAGCCAATGCAAGTTCACACGTGACAGCTACCAGTTCAGTCATCTAGCAAAAAACGGGATTCTACATTTAACTGATGTCTATATTACTACATATGAGTTAATCAGCCCACCATAATTCACCTGCGTTATTTGTTTATAGGTTATTACTGGATTTTCTCTACCAATTCTATCTGCCGCGGCAAAAATAACTCAATAAAATGCTCAGTTCAAGATACTAGGGCCACTTGACAAAAAATAACGAAAGAATAGTACTTTTAGTAATAAAAAAAGGGCGATGTTCTCCAAGAGTGCAGCAATGATAAGCTGAATGGTAAGAGAGCCATACTGAGACACCAGCATCCATCATATGATGCTCAAGTTGCAGCTTGGTTATATCTAGCTGTAGTGCAATGAAGTCATCACTCATGTGAAACACGATCTGGGGTCTTTCATCGGGACAGTATTTTTTTGAAGACGAAAAGTCGTTAAATGAAATCGACCGAATTACGCAGGAGAGCAGAGAAATTACTACGGGAGTCATTTCCATAGTATTGAGAATTCGAAATGCAATCACAATGGCCAATTTTGCTACGTAATGTTCTATTTATACCCGACAAAAAAATCGTACCTGATATGAGAACATGGTGATAGTGCGTCCATCTTCACAACTTCGGGGGTTATTTTGCACGCAGGACTCACTGGACGTCAGCCTCAAAGATGAGTCAATAACTAATTATTGACCTGCAGAATTAAATGAAGCACAGCGCTTTTTGTTACATTTACAATTACATATTTTCCTTACCGCATTTTTCACTCTAGTGAACAAATTATGTCCGTATGTCAAAGGATGCTCAAACGTTACTAAAAACACACTGTGATAAAGCATTTACGCATTATATAAGTTGATCATATCACTAGAATAATTGGGGAAAGATACACGTACTCAAAAAACAACTACAACTCGAGGGACTTCGAGTTGGGTAGGTAATGCAGAGTTCATCCGAATTTATGCCATGATAGTTCATCCCACCACCACGCTCAAGGAAGTCTCTAGGCGTCCCAAAGGAGCACTGGTCCACAGAATATTAAAAACGTTTCTGAATAGCTCATCTCTCCTCGTGGTGGTGGCAGCTCGACTAAAGAGAGAAAAAGACTCCTTCAAATGGTCGGTCACTACCTCAATCTATCAGTAGGCTGAAAGACAATGCACACGGTATTTAATTTTACCTATAAGATTACACGATTAAGAGAAAAAGAACGCCGATGAACACTTAGTACTGTCGTATCTTGAAAAGAAAATCCACCACAAGGATTGCTGATTTTGGCAAGTGACTATGAGCTCGCTGTCCCCGAAGTACGTTCACGAGACTCAGGCGTCCTCATTGAGAACACAATGCGAGTCTCTTTGTCTACCATGAAGATGGGAGAAGGGAGGCGAATACGCAACCATGAAAAATACCAAAATAGAAAGATCGAAAGTTATACAACTGAGAAGTAGCTGCAAGACGAAGCATTTATCAATGATGAGGAAAAGTAAACCTTTCAGCATCTACTAATATTTGAGAGAGAAATGTTCATTAGAAAAACAAACTTTCTTTTCCAATAGTAACTTCGAATATGAAGAAAAGTAAAGCAATGGAAGTACTTAACAACATTCATCAGAACTGTTGATATGAAACATTGACAGAATTTCACCAAAATTGGAATCATCAACCAAAATTACTAAAAGATCATTCGTTTGCGCCAAATCCCACGAATTAATTGTTATTTTCGTCTTTTTCCCACGATTTTCACCAGAGGCGCACGTTAGACACAATAATCGATTATAATCAACATCAGGTCTACCGTACATATTGAAGAACTAGGCATGTGAACTAAAGAGCAATCCATTATAATAATTTACTGTTTTGACTTTTAGTTCCCTTGAAAAGTGAGATACCAAAATACCCCACGGTCAAGATCTACACCGATTTCATTTGGCATTGACTTTATAATAGATATTGTTACTATTATTATTATTACAATTTACATGGAAGGTTAACTCAGCATACGCTACGAGGTTTAGCAGAGAATGTGAGCATTTCAATAAGACGAAAGATTCAAATTTGAAGCAAAAACAAATCAAAAGAAAAGGACACTCATTCAGGAGGTCGGTTGTAAGGAATCCCAGCCTCCCTGAAACAAGAAAACAGAAATACAACAAATAAAAATGTAAAGAACAGAAGAGGGCTAAGTCTCTCAAAAGATGCACACTAATGAGGACATGCACCAAGATGCCTCCCTTCTCCATGGTGAAGATGAGCGATCCATATCTCCCCAAGAGCGTTATGTCCCCAAGAGCGGTATGTCCCCAAATAACAATTTCTATAAACGCACTCCTCTGGGGAAACACACAATTCACTTAATGAAACGTTCAATAGTAGCACTCCAGGACATTAGATGTCAGCCACAACGAACTAGACACTCTGAACCACAACGAAGCCAATATCCTCAACATATCTGCCGCCCTAGAATCAATTTGAATATCATGATAACACCAATTTCTTACGAAATTACATGGAAAATTTCCAATTCCGTGATACCCACAGTAACTTCAAAAATGAGTTTTCAATATTAGTTCATTGAGGTTCGAATGAAGCAAATCTAAAACATGAGACAATAAAGTGAGATAGTTGTTAAACAAAACTAAGTGTACAGTATTGGAAGTATTTAGGTACGGCATACAGTGAGGAAAAACATGTATTTTTATAATTCCAAACTATTTTGTACAATTTTCTGAAGACATCCAGAAAACTTATACAAAATCAGTTTAACAAAAATTATTAAGTAACACATACGCATATATTTGTCCGAGTATTTAAAATTTATATAAAATTTTGAAAAATATGTAGTGAAAAAAGTATTTGGACACTCCCTCAGTCGCGTCTTTTTTCTAGCAATTTTTAGAGCTTTCGAGTCCACATCACTAAAGAAACTATTGGATAATGTAAAGGGTAGCTAATGTAAGGTTGCCTGTGGATTTCTGGCAGTCACCAATTAGACGCCACTCTGAAACCCGTAAACTCCACGAAATTTTTACGATCTGGAACATTTCAAAATGTTCAGTGGGAAGCGGCCGTTGCATTTTGCAAACAGTTAAAATAATCATTATGTCTCTACAAAATGGTTGCAAAATGATTTTAGTAATAAGGAACACACATCTGCAAAAAAATTAAGTATGAACATCATCAGAAGCTCAGTTCACTTTTTTCTCAAGATCCCGTTGCCGAAGAAAACCCATTTGAAATTACGATTGAAGTTTACTAAAAAATGCATTTAAAGCGCGGGATATTTTCAAACAAATCTTATGGTCAGGTGAAAACATCAGTACCATCCCTACTGTGAAGCATGGTAGTGGAAGCCTATGAGGATAGTTTGCATTCAATGACACAGAACATTCAAATAATCTACGAAGCTATGAAGTGTCAACCATCGAATGATATTAAAAGATACTTAAGAGAAATCAGTTAAACTGAACCTCGGAAATGAGTGAGGGTTTCAACACAATGATCGTCTTCATGCTGACAACCGAACCCATAAGGGGTTCCAAGATAAATATATCAAAGTATTAACATGGTCTAACCAATCACCAAATTTGAATCCCAAAAAAACTTTTATACATATAACTTAAAATTTAGATGCGCTCAAGATGAGCGTCTACTTAATGAATTGAAAACTGTCACCACACAAGAATAGGCCAAGATACCGCTTAAATGTTCCATGATGCCTTAAAAACCTACAGGAACCGTTCAAGAGTAGGAAAAGCAAATAATGAAAGATTAACCACATAATAATCAAGTTTTCTTCAAGTGTCCAAATACTTTGATCATTACTTATCTTTTGAAAATGTATATCAGGTTACAATACTAGATAAATATTGTATTTTTATTGCTCAGTAAATAATATAGAAGTTTGAAACTATACAAATGCTTGTTTCACTTCACTGTATTTTTACGTTTGTGAACAATTTGATGAAGTCATAATTAAAGTGTCTAAAAGTAGATAGAGGTATAAATACATTGAATAAAAGAAAACTTGATAAGTGATTTGCAAACAAGCAAATCGATGCGCGCTGGTAAAAGACAGAAAAGACGTGTGCGCCAGTAAATCAGCTTCTCTCTCCCACAAGAACATGCGTACGAGAAACTAGCATGGGGAAAAAGTAAGCCAGCGAGCTAACAGGCCTTGTGGCAACGTTCGTCGTTAAAATCAAGTCGGGATGATTGGGACTGCATTGTTGCTGAACTTGTGCTGCATTCCTAACGGACAAGTGCTTCAATACCGCTGGACAAGCGCTGTATTACCACTGGACAAGTACTGCAATGATCCTCAGAAAGCATCATTGAAAAATATTAGCAGGAATGCACAGTACGTGTTGATCACAAATCGTATCACACGAAACGTAGCTAGGGATATCGACCCAGTATCCTGCGAAGAATATCGAAGGCACCGATAAGTTTCATTTTTTTTTTACTCATATATATCCACGTCATCATTATCGTCAATAGTAGATATAAACCACCACTCCTTTATGAGATCCGACCGTTACAAAAGCTCCTCCTAAGGAAAAAAAAGAAACCAGGGCATACCATACTACCCTAGATAGTCGACTCGATGAGACAAAGTTTCATAGCTGGTCTATGGAAGGCGAGAGAGCAGAAGTGCAGAGCTATGCTCACCAATTGCAACTATAAAAACATGTGGCTTCCGATAATCAGTTTGTATACAGAAATCAAAGAATTGAAGTAATATTATTAGTTTTAAATAGAATGGAGTACATTTCACGGTTCAATCAAACTTCTTTAATTAGTAACTTGTTTCGCAACAGTTTATCTAGAAAGAGCGTTTCAACAGCGTCAGTAGTCACCTCAACAAGGCGAAGAGAAATGTACTGACTGTCGCACTGAAAGACCGTCGCTCTTCTGGAGAAGAAAACTTACTTTAAAATGAGATATACGAAATAAGATCCAATAACCTGTAACAATACTCTTTACTAAGCATAGGATATCTGATAAATGCTCCATCCCAAAAGTATGCGACTACGAGTTAGTGATGCTATCCCTCCCTAAAGCTCCTCAGTCATATAGATTTACTAAGAATAACGTTTCGCGAAGTCAATCCCCTTCAATGCAATAAATGTGGGGATCTTACCTCTTACACAGTTTAATGAAAAGGCTGACGAAGCCTAAATTTTGTTTCCAGTTGCCCTGCTCTCAGGAACAATGTTAGTAAGACTTCAGGGAGTATTTCAGTTTTATGGCCAGAAGGTTCAAAGTTACACACATCATAAGTGATATAGGGAATACGTCATTCATTGAGTAAAATTTGCAAGTGGATAACGTACCTGACGCGTACTTAATGTTCAGCTTTTCAAAGCTTGTCTTTGAATGTAAACCCACGCACGCAACAAAGACCTGCTGGCAGCCACTGTGCTTCTAAGATCATATCATTTTTTCGAGTTTATAAGAAGTTCAATAATGCGATACACATACACCTAAAATTGAAAAGATGAAACATTCGAAACACATGAAATGTTACATACCAAGTCCCAATAGGAGAAATTTTATCATATTCTCATATACGGATTTTTTGATGAATATTAATCAAGACCCTTAGAAAAACAAATATTAAGTTACAACAAAACAAATTCAAAATAGAGAAACACTCAACTTTTAGCTCACACATGCTATACACAGTTGGCTTAACGTAATTAAAGAAATCAACTCATACATACATATATACATAATTACATGAGCACTTTATAGAATTGCGTTAATTAGTAGTTAAGGACACAGTGCACAGACCCGTAAACACACAAACGCCAGCAATAATGGCTACGTGGAAAGGCGTGTTTACTTCCGTAAAGCGAAGGACTGAAAACTGGTCTTCAGCAGGTACTGAGTGTAGGCTGTGCTCGACCGCGAGATCAGTCCACCTGAATGTTTGCCAGACTGCACAGTCTGTGGAAGACGCGCACTTGCTCCTCCAGGCTGAGTTCGGTGATGCGCGTCTGGTGTTTAAGCAATGACCGTGCTTCAGTTACATCAGCTTTCTTAATAAGGCCATTACTAATTTGTGCCTGCACCATGTCAAACAACTTGCACCATTCCAATAAATTGGCCGGCAGCACGTACGTCGTCTCCTCCTGTTCTTCCAGTTTGCTTTTCTTAGATGGTGGTTGACCAGAAATACTTCTCCCCTTTCGTACGTTATTACCTATTTTATTTTTGGAATTATTTGTGCCTTTTAAACTTTTTCTCTTTGGGGTGGGATAAAATTCTTCATCTGATTCAATTTCTTCTCTACTTCTTTTACTGCATGCTGCCGCTGATTTAGGAGGTCTGCCAACTTTATTCTTTGAAGATGTGGAATAAACAACCTTCTGTGCTTTGCAACTACTACTGCTACTGCTAAAATACTCGTCATCATCATTATTATTGTTATTATTATTTCTACTACTATCATTATTACTGTTATTATTACTATTATCAACGTTATTATGAAGCGACGAGGGGGCAGTGGCTGGCAGCGGTAAGTCAGGCGGTGAGGTGTTGTGCTCTTCCTCCTCTTTGTGTTGCGAGGGAAGCGAGGCTGGGGAGCCTGTCGAAGCTGGAGAGGCGGGGGAAGCGACTGTTGCTGCGATGGCCCCACAAGAACCAGTAGCAGCAACTGCCCACAATCCCCATAGTTACACACCATGTACAATTAACTAGTAGAACAAAATACTGCGAGGAACTACCTAGTATTATAACGTACTGATTCTATATCCTTAACTCCTGCGCTCTGTGTATGCTCGCGGTACACGTGCATGACTGAAATGCCTGTGCATGAAGAAAGGGTATTTGACTGAAATGGCTTGCGTGATTAAGGTGTATGCGCGTGATTGATGCCTTTACTTTAGACGGCATGTGACTTCGGTAACAACCCAAGAAAGAACCAAACGGCTTGTTCCATTTGCCTTATTCTATTCCAACTGTGAATATGTCACAAATCTCATTAGATTCTGACAAAAATCACGGGGGTAAAAAGACACAGAAGGCCCAAGAGCGAGAATAAATGTGCCTGCACTACGGAACAACTTGAAACAAAACCCTTTTTCGGATAATATATCTCGGATTGACAACATTGAACATATTGCTTATGACGTATGTATTTCAGGACTTTCTCCAGTAAGCTCCTACCTCCACTCCGTATCTGGTAATGCGACTCACCATCGTCACTACAGCTTCGGTCACACGCCATGAAGCGACCCTGTAAAAACGAAACAATTGAGTACTTATATACAAACACCAAAAAAAATCAATAAACATGCCTAAAAATGAAACCAGGATATATAATATAAAAAGAATTAACTATTAGCACGTTGGTCACCCCAAGACAATAAAAGAACTGAAAAATGTTAATCTATAACTTAAAATTTCACAATGATTCATTAAGCCATGGCTACTGTGGATAGCTAGGAACACGTCACGATGTCACCCAGAAGTGACCAAGATCAGCGTAGAGTGCACACACGCCTTCGCTACGGGGTGCTGGAGTACTCGCCACTTTCCACCGTTTGCTTCCTTTCAATTCTTGCACAGACTCATTTATTAAGTATTAATTTGGTCACCAGTATAAATGTCAATGTGATAAGCATGACTGCCTGAAATTCAAGAAGTACAAGTCGACTAGACCCTACTGTTCAAGTGCATTGTACGGTCATCATTAGTAGAACTATTACACAGAGTGAAGAAAGACGATCCTGACTTCAGATGAAATAGGGGTTGTCGACACAAGTGCGCTTAACAAGCATGGTTAAAGGGCTTAGCATGCAACAATCTATTTTGAGCGTTCATAGATTTTGAGAGAGCTTACGAAAAATGAATTGGTAGCATTATGTAGAAACAACTAGTGTCGAGTGGGTAGAATTTGGCATACAGTGAGTCAACCACAGCTAGTAAAGTTCAATATAGTTTTGTTCCGTAACTTTGCCACGGTTGTCTAATATGTACACGGAGTCACACAAGACAATTAAATGTTGAGGAACAAGTGGTGAAGGCCTGTGACTAATTTCAGTGAATAATAGTACATTTGAGCTTAATTAACACGTTGCCTCCGATTGCCTGATTGGTGTAAAACTTCACTTTGTACGCATAGTCACTAGAAGGATCTGAAAAAATTACAGAACCTAACCTCAGTGGTACACATACGTACCACTTCGGAGTCAACGTGTTAAATATTTTCTACAAATGATTGAGCAATCAGTTAACTCTGTGAAAAAAATATTGCCCATACAAGTAACGAAGCAAAATTTTCGCAGGTTCACTGCTCTAAAAGAATGTTTTCAACGACGGAGATGCTTCAATGTTTGCGTGAGTGCACTCCTTCGAATAAACTGGACGGTGGCGATGTACCGAATTTTAAAACAAACAAAAACGAAGAAAGCACAGAGACAAGGTTGCAGAATTATAACCCGATCTTTCCTTGTTTGAGTCACTTCGAGCTACTCGTACCATTTAAACTATTTACCCCCCTTATGGCTGATATTCATCTTCAGCACATCAAAATCGACGCTCAACAAGCGTCAGGCTTAGCAAAATTTTCCTTCCCCTCAAACCAAAATTACAGCAACACAAAAAGAAAACTATGCTGTTCATCAAAATAAAAGGTTATGCATATCTATTGAGCCATAACCGCTCGCGCACTTCACCGTGATTTACCTTCAGGTTCTCGCTGACGACCACCATATCAGAATGCGTGTCGGGGGAAACCTTTGCATGGTGATGTTCCTTGTAGAACATCACTTCCGTGCGTCCCGAGTAGCTGAGAAGGAAAAAATATTTGACTACAATATATAGCGTCTCAAAGGCCAAAATATGTGAAGTAATAGATACCGAAGCTATTACATTAGACAGACTGCAATTGGTAATAAATCTTTGTTTCAAAGGAGTTAATAAAATCGAGAAAAGTTTGAAGTAATGGCCTGCATGGCAGACTGAACTCACTCGAACTTCGCGTGGCACCATCGAGTCTTGACATGAAGGCGAGCGAAGCACGTTGGGCTGGAGGGTTGTTCCTGCACATAAAACTAACATCAGGACAGTGCTAATCAGTCCACAATGAGCATGATCCATGTACTCCTATGGCAGGCGGCAAAACGAGAGGCGGAACACTTTCATAAGCTCAACTGAACTCTATTTGATAACTCCTTCTGTCCCTACTTTTCCACTAGCACCTCATCTCATTGGTGGCTCCATGAAAATACGAAACCGCGCCTGTTTACACTTTACATGAGTGTGGTCTCGCACACGAACTAAATACTTAAAAATCCTTTTTTAAAAAAAACTTAGGAAATATCTTCATCAAACATTTATATTCCAGATACACATACTTGACAAAAAAACATTATGCATATTTTCTATGCCAAAACTGTTCAGCACACATTCGGGTTATGTTGCTGCACCCTGTCTAAGGAAAGGGTTCTTGCAGTGCAGTAATGAGTAAATAAATAGAAATTCTGACTCACAAAGTTGTTTCATAGGGAATTGAATCCACGTCAGCTGTTATGGTATTGCTCTGCAGAGCTTTGATTAGAACAAACTCTAAGCTAAAAAAAATGACTACTATTTTAAAAGAAGGTAAATAAAAAATGGAATAAAGTTATTACGAGACAATAACTAGGGCTGACAACTTCAAAATTTGCCGAATGAACTACGAAAAGTATGGCTAACTAAAGTTATTAGTAGAAGACTACAACAGACAGAATAGGGCCATACGAAATCTCTTTATCTCTTCAGGTCCAGTGACGGCACTCGCAGTGCATCAGTATGAGTGCTAAATTCCCTGCTGTAGCTCTGACACAAGTAGGTGGCGTAGCAGTAAGAGTACTCACCTCCCTGCTGTAGCTCTGACACAAGTAGGTGGTGTAGCAGCATCCTCCTCGCACACGTGACGTCGCTTTCACAAACTTCTGCTGCGACTGACGCTCCTCCTGGTCAAGCCACGACGCAAACAGCGAAGTGTTAGGAAAGAGCCGCCGTTCGCAGCCTTCAGTCCCTCTGTGCTCCTGAAAAATTATCATTCGGTAATCCAAACTTGAATTATTAAGTTATTTCTAAACTTATATGAGCGGTTTGAAAAATATTTGGGACAGAAGAAAGTAAAAAAATTAGAACCTGATGAGAAGAAAAATTTTACACGATATCACCTAAATCCTTCAAATGTACAGTTGAAAAGTGAACACAATTTTTGGTCAAGTATACTTAGAGGCAACTGATATCCATAAATTTAAACCATTAATCTAGTGAAAGATGTGACAAATAAGCCTCAATGCACTCCCAATTGTGCACAATATACTAATGAAGAAAATATTCAACTACTGATCAGAATTAGCAGCAGGGCAGAACTTACATTAAAAATATTCTAGTAATATCACAATAATACACCTCTGTTCCTTGTTAACATGGATTAGCAGTTAGAAAACTAGGAAGATTTTGTGAGCCCCACACAACCCCAACTCTGCATCTTGCATGTCTTTCAATAACCTAAGAATCTTGAACATTCCTATCTGATCACCTAAACAATTAATCTAACTTGTTTAGTCATGACCGTCAGAAAAAACAGCCGCTAGAAGTTACAAAATGTTGTAAAAATAAAACCATATAACGAGAACAATAACATCCCATAATCTCAAACACTTGACAAATAAATATTAAACAAAAGTGTTTTAGATAATTTACCAACATTATGGTAGAACACAATGTAACTTTGAATTACAATTTCCGTGTAATTCTGGCCAATGTAAACTAAAACTCCAGTAACCTTAACAGCTCCACCTAAAAATTAAATATTAAACCAATCTGCTAATGTTGCAGCATTAAGAAAAAATAGCATCACAAATGGAGATTACCTAAATACTCAGAAATGCACTTTACCCTCCAAATATAAAAGAACCATTACTTGCTAATCTATGAATCTGTGTCAAGATAAGCACAGTATCAGAGCCACTAAAATAAAAATAATTCAATCAGGCTGTATATAGAAAAACACTGAGAAGCTCAACACCCACTTAATGCATTTACAGTGGAGGGAATTTCATTTAAAAAATGAGATATCAGTTATATAAAGACTCAGTAATATAGTTAGCTACTCACTTCTTCTGTATGAGCAACAAGAGCTGCAAGTGACTCAAAATCAGAAGCAGAGCAGTCTGGAAAATGGCATGGATGTAGTCTGGAAGTTTGGTCAGTTTTACAAGAAGCCAAATGTTCTTCAAGCTTAACAACTGAACTAATGGCCAGTCCACACTTAAGACACAAGCGTCCTGCAAGCATATCCTGTTGATGCTCTTTGAAAGATGATGATCCAGCCTTCAGGGACCTAATGGACAGTTCCTCCGGTTTCAAAGCAGGCACATTTAAAGCAGTTTCAGGAAAATGATGGGCATGTTCAGAGGCTAAATGCTGTTGGAAAAGCTCTTTTGTCATACTTTTGTGATCACACCAAGGGCATGGCAAGTCCAAGCTGTTAACACTTAAGCTTCTGTAGTTCTCTTTCAGATGAGTTAAGTGCTTGGCAAGAATGTGTTCCCTGACACTCTCTGTAGAAACGAAATGTAGGTCACACATGGAGCACTTGTGCGTGGTCAGGTCAGTGTTGTTCGACAATATTGCATGCATGTTCACAATGTCTTTAGCATGTACATCGCTTATATGAGCAGCTAGCTCCTCAGTGGAGTTCATGTGACGCACACAGAGTCCGCAGACCGCACTGACTGATTTATTTGGGCTGCTCTCTTTGCTGCTCAGGCCCTCCGTGTTCAGAGTGCCATCCAAACACTGCAAGAAGCTCTCACTCAGATCTTTACTACCATCAACAAGGTCTTCATCAGCCAAGTTTTCCTTCAGTACTTGCATAATGTGATTTGACTTCTTCACTGTATTCCTTTCAACATTTTTGACCTTCTTTGGAGTTGCCAAAAATCCCCAGTCCATGTCAGATACATCATCTTTACCATTTTCAAGAGTTGTATGAGAGATAACTTTGCTATATGCTTTTTTCTCATTCTGAGAAGAGCTCACTTTACTCGCCACAACAGATTTACTATCAGGGTAAACTTTTCTTGGCCTACCTCTTTTTTTCTCAGGCAATATTATTTTTTTTTCTGGGATTACAGTGTGTTCAGGATCATCTATTCTTGAAGCATTGAGTGGCGCATTTGTACAAGCTCCAATATGTCTGTTATATTGACTGTCTTTATTGAACGTGCGGTCACAATCGCGGCACTTGAATTTTCCTCCCATCAGAATGGGTCCCAAATGCTTTTGGGATACTTTTGACATCTGACTTTCATAATCTTCATTATCAGCAGCAAGGTCCATTTCTATGTCTTCATCATCATCATAAACAATATTTTCTTCTTGATTATTGTTCGTTTCATCCTCATCACTGTTTATCTCAACCTCAACGGTCTGTGTGGCAGGTTTTCTATTCATTACTCTGCCTGTACTGGAAGTTGTCAGGGAAGTTTTTGTCTTGCTGTTTGACCGAACTTGTGTACGCATAGTACAAACTTTCAAATGTTCCACTGTTCTGATTTTTGATGAAAACTTAGCAGAACAATATGTGCACTCATAACTTGTTCTCTTTCTTGACCCACTGCACCCATGTCGCATGTGCTGCAGAAGAGCCGTTTCAGATGAGAGTTGCATCACACAGGTCGGACATCTCACAAACTTGGTAGACCGTGTCTTGGGAAGACCAGTTGTTGTTGAGATTCGAATAACATCAGGGGGTACATTGTAAACTCGCTCCACATCATTGCGACCAGTATCAATGCGGATTTTTATAAGATTTTCTTCAATGGTATGAGAAGCTTTAATAGGCTGATCAAAAGATTTCTTCATGTTGCTTGAATTTAAGTAACTAGATTTACTTTTTGTATCAGCAGGGTCAAGGAAACTTTCAGAGTGATGCAGAGAATTTGAAATGTTCTGGCTAGTATTGCTTAATTTAGTACCACCTTTGTATAAAGAACGCTTCTCATGACTTACTAAAGGGAGGTTGTGAACTTGATGCAAATTTCCTTTTATCAGTGGAGAACTGTAGACAGACTGTAATTGATCAGTTCCAATGGACCAAGACACACCATTCTCTAAGCTCTGAGGGAATACATTCATTCCTCCATTCATATCAATTGTTTGTTGTTGTAATGAAACAGCTCCACTAGATGAAATATCTTCAGAAATGGCAACTGGAGTGTTAGCAGACACAACAGTAGCAGTATTTTTGTAGCCACCGTCCATGAGCGTTGCAGCCTGCAACACCTGCTCAGCCACATTAGACATGAGTGCTGCAGGAATGCCAACCTCCTCACAATCACTGGTTTTGTACTCAGATGTGACAGCTTCAGTGCCAAGCAGTTGTTCTTTGGGTACATCTTCTGCAACGGTCATAAACTGGCCTCCATTCTGCAGAATCTGCTGATGCTGCAGTATCTGGTGTTGTGGCTGCAGCAGTTGCAACTGTGCACCAGGCGCAGATGTGGTCACACAGTATTGCTGTTGTTGCTGCAGTTGATGGTGGTGACTGCCTGCATCTGCATGAAAATCCTCACTTGCCTGGCCCACATACACCAGCTGATCATCTTCAGTTGCAACAGCATCAGGAGCCAACTCTTCAATGTTGTCATTTTCAAGCTCAGTGCCATCCACCTGCTGCAATTGCTGCAAATAAAATAATGCTTACTAATACATAACCAGCATTTTCTCCATGCCTGAATATGTGATAACTGAAGACCAACAATACATGTGATTGCTGCACGCAACAAACATTTGTATTCCACAAGACAGCAACTGATGGGTAGTAAAGCTCAGCAGCACTCCATAATTTCTCCTAGCAACTTCAAACATTTTCCCTCCCATACAAATTACTTTTAACTTGATTTCCTTTTATCTGCATAACATACTTAGTCACCAAGTGACCCTCTAACAACCATCAAACTTTGTCCTCTTCTTAATTATCTTCCTTTTATTTAACCAAACAGTTTAATTATTTTAATAAAATAAATTACTTCAACACTATAAACTTACTCTTGCATGCCAATGCCTTCATCCCAAAAATAAGCCTTTGTCCTCATCTCAATTCTGACCGAATTGAACAGTGCTATTCCAACAATAATTTAGTAACACACATCTAACAAACACACTTTTCCTGATCACTCTCAGTCTCAAACCATGGTACTAAACAGAAAGAAGCATAAAATTTTCTGTATATAAAATTAAAGAGTCCTGTAGCTGACCCCTCAATAGTTACTCTTGCGTAACTCTTTCCAGAGCACTCATGCCTAGTACACAATTTATTCCATGACTCCTTTTTCTATCCCATTCACACTGCACGACTTCATTCAAGTGTCACACTTCTTCCATCATTATTTTATTTGGTCTTCATTTTTCAAGTATTTATACATTAGAACGTGTTACTTTAGATTTATTTTCGTTCACTTCATTTTCTTCTACAATAAATTTTAAAAGGAGATAAAACAGTGACTATATCCAAGGTTAAGACTCACTTCTGCACAATCAAGCAATTATCACAGAAAAGGACATGCAAAGGAGCAATTCAAGGAGCATGCCATGAGTGAAACTGGCCCTCAGAACAAACTTGACTTGCAGGAAGAGGCACGTCTGTGACTGATTTAGTTCAAGTGGACTGATATGAATATTAAAGGGTTCAAGATTCAAAGAAAAACTTCAAATATTGATGTACCTTAACTTAATCCCCTATGTATGCAATCAGTAGCTGTGGTAATGTCACAACTTTTTTTAATCAGATGTAACAGAAACAAGTCAATCAGATTCACCCATCACATGGAGCTACAAAAATTACAATTTTTCACAATCTTCATCAAACTCACTGACCGTAACACAATATCCCTCTCATAGAATTTTTACAATGAATCATTTTTTACCCACTATTTAAACAAATAAATATGTATTAATTTAGGATCTTGTTCTCTGACAAGTTTAGTCATACTTCAGTCCCAAATCAACTGTGACAATAAAAATCAAAATGGTACATTTTCTATCCAATACCGATTACATATATCAGACTAATGAGAGCTACCTCCCACTTGGCTTAATACACGAGGATAACCCGTGCCTCCTCATATCTGGCTTAACCCTTTAGCCACAATAAGGACCATATGGTCCTCTTTTACAGTCTTTGGGAGAATTGTTCTAATAATTAAACAGTGAGCAATATGAGGTTGCTACTAGGTTTGAACGCGGCGGCATGTTACAGCGTCGTTCTTTTGGCTGCCTGGCTCTCAGTGTGCTTCATTGCATCAGTGTACAGACGGTCTTTGTGAGCTGGGACGTACAAACTAGAAAAAAATTGGTCACTAAAGGGTTAATACATGAAGATAACCAGTGCTTAACACCATTGAGTGCACGAAGGCACTTTCAAAATTGAAATCAAATTAAGACTGTTGTACAAAAATCATGGTCAAATATCTGGAAGCAGTTCTTTGGAGTGAACCAAGATAGTCAATAAATCTCCTAATGACTAACTTTTGAGCTACCTACAGAGTTGATAGAATGGTTGTAAGTGATGCAAGAAATGATGCTGCTTAGCAACAGAAATAACAAATATTGCACCTAGTGAAGAAACTTAATTGGATTTGGCAACAGAAATTGAAATTTTGGAAGTCTTTCTTTGTGCTAAAATTAGGATTAAAGTTAAATTTAAAAGTTATTGATTCCAAAAACAACTTCCAGTACAATATGTACATTAATCTGAAAATTCAACTGCCAGCACTGAGAAAGAGACAACAGCAGGGTTGGCAGAATTGGTACATTTTCCCTCCAAATAGTTTTGATAAAGTTTGTATAATACTAATACAATTTAGTATATTATGATACTATAGCAGAATACATTATAAAGCTAACAACTGAATTAAAAATTATATATTCAATCCATCCAAACTTGGAACTTTTTATAATTTGCAATAAATTGGATTGTGTTGAATAGTGCTTCATTTAGACTTTTGTTGCCTGTAGTTACAAGTTAATGATAAAAATGTGAAAATTTTCCATAAATAATATTATAAAAAAAAATATGCTAGAATCAGTATAGGAAACTCAGGCATTTGGATAGAATAAGTATTAGAATTGTTTTAAAATTTTAGTCTCATACCATTGTTGATTGCACCCCACTCTAGAATAAAACTTACCACTCTAAGCGTAGTACCACTGTTAGTGTGAACTATGACAGTGTGAGTCTCAGGAGTTATCTGGCCTTCAGTCTGCAGCATGGTGATCACTTGGTTGATCATCTCCTCAGTGAAGGGCCCCTCTGATTCAGGAGAAGCCATGACCTCCACAACACCAGGATCTTCCATGCTGTCACTTACTGGCACCTCCTCTGTGGAGGCTAAATTACCATTTACATTGCAGTTCATTTTTGACAACCTATTGGAAACAAACAAGACACAAGATGTTAAGAAAGCACAACTATCAGGGCAGAAACAATAATACAGGCTCAAAGGTAACACAAATACTACCAGTAGGATCTAGTTACATTAATTAACTCAAACTCTAATGAGTATGGCACTAGGACATCATGCAATGAAACAGAGCTGTGAAGCCCTACTAGTAATTTCATCAACAGGATCCCTCACACAAAGGACACAGATGCTGGGCTGAAGTGCAAGAGCTAGCCAATTTAGTTAAATTTCTGATGTGGAGTAGACTGTAAAGAGGCCTATATTTTCTTATATAGCTGAGCATTCAACAAAAAATACAATTGTCTTAAAGAATACACAAACACTACAGTAATAGAGTGAGATATACCACCTGACATTTCCCACTGCCCGTCAATTTAACACCAGCAACAAGTTGTTTAGGTCCAGGAAGATGACTCTGTCAACACTGTCAATGATTTAAACTCAAAGAACAGCAAAAAATAAAACTCTAGTTTAGTTGCATACCCTTAAGTCTATTTCAACATATTTCCCACGAAAATTGTCAATATATGGGAATATTATCCATATCTATGAGTATCATCTACATGCAGGAGCATCATCCATATGTAAGAGTATCATCCTTATGTAGTACAGTAGAAGCTTGAGATACAAACAGCTTACTATACAAGAAATCTAAAAGAACCTCAACTTTTCAGGTTCTAAACTTCTTTCTAGTCAAAATTACTAGAACCTGGAACCAGTTACCCAAAAATATTGTTTTTCTTTCTACTGTGAACACATTCAGAAAAATCACAATAAATATTAAATGAGCAACTCCTCAATTCTGTAAAGTAGTAATTGCATATCTTTCTTGACTCTTGGGCCAGTGTATGCATGTTTGTAATGTTTGCATGACAAATGCTTACAAGTAATTAAGGTGTGTACACATATAATATCTATCTATAATTGAGGTGCATGTGCATGATTGATGCCTTTAACATTAGCTGGCATAGGAGTTGGGCAACAACCCAAGAATAGACCAAGCAGCTCCTTCCTGTGGCCATTTTCTATTCTATTCTAATTATACAATCTTTTCTTCATGTAATGACTTTTTGCTAATTTGTAGTGGCTTTATCGCTTTGATCCATAGTGGAACAGTGCTAATTTTATGAGAATACAATGAAAGGCTTTGAAAACAATAAATGAGCAGCATGGAGCTTGACTGAACATCCTTGAACCAATGCACCAAATTATGTACTATGTTACTACAGTTTAAATCGTCATAAAAGACATGGTTGGATTTGTTTAATAGTGCAAAGTCTAACATCAAGTAAACCCATTAATGGCAACTGACGAGTCAACTTGCCACATCATAAATGTTCTAGAATTTCAATACAAAAGCAAAAGAAGCATAATCAGATGGTGTAAATTATTGAATACACTTTCAGTACTTGTCTCATTGCAGTTACATTCTATTTGTAATAATCATCTTTACAGCATTGAATTTATATAAGTTTGTTGATTCAGCAAATTGACTTACTAGTGAGCATAAATTAATTAGAGCAGCATTGACTTAACACAAGAGACAGCTGCAATTCTCTGAAACACACCCAGGATGGCATCCTTAAGTTTTCTCTGTGTGTCCCAGGATCATCTAAAATAAATTTCAAGGGTCACCTAAGTTATTTCATCATTGCATGGGATTTTACTGTTGTAACAACTAAGGCAGAACAAAAATGCAAAATGTATCATTTTTCATAACTACATGAATTATAATACCAATATTTCATGTATATTTTGTTATTCAATATAGGTTAGGATGGAGTAATCACATATGAATATATATATTTATATATATATATATATATATATATATATGTATATACACACACACATGTACAATAACACCTCTACATACAAATTTTTCAACATATAGCATGAAATGTGATCAAATTATTGACTCTACACCCGATGGAAAATCCAACATGTAACATCAAAATTTTGTGGTTAGTCTGCTATGTGGCAGCATTCACGACGTAATGGAGAGTTCAGTTCACAGTTCCGCTTTGCTTTGTAAACATCTCTGGTGATCAGCTTTTACTTCTTAGTGACTATCAGTGTTATTTTTTACATTCTTTTTCATTATTCCATTATCATGAATCCCAAGAAGGCAAGTGAGAGTTATAATTAATTTCTTTTTACAAGTCTAATATTTTACAATGCATTTCTGCAGGTTCACTATGTGTAATTATCTATTTATTAAAAAGTTATTGTAAGTTTTTAAACTGTGGAATGAATTTTAATGGTTTTACATGTATTCCTATGGGAATAATTGATTGAACATACGAATAATTTAACACAGCATAGGTTCCCGAATGAATTAAATTTGTATGTAGAGGTGTTACTATATTTTATAGTAAAAAAATACCATTTACAACCAATCTGACTTGCAAACAGAATTCAAGAACAAGTTAAGTTTGTAACCAGAGAACTTGCTCTGTTCAAGGCTGTAGACTACACCTGTACCTTGGCAGCACTAAACCTAGATTTGAGGGTCAGTGTTGACTGAGGCCATTTTAAAAGCCTCAAATTTTGTGTCATTCAATACTACTCCAATACAGAATTTAAAACAGTAGTTTACTAACCAAAATTTTTGGGTAAAAGAACTTTAATCCTTAGATTTTATACTGTATTGATGATTAAAATTGCTTTCAGCATGTGTAACATGAGATAACTTATAAATGGAACCCAAGCAACAACTCAATATCCTTTTACAATTTGCAAGGACACATAACAAAATATTGAAACATGAAGAAACCAATGATCTATTAATGGCTTGCTACAAACAAAATAAACACCAGCACTGGAAAAGGCACAAAAGGAAAGCAAAGCATGAGACATACTAATAGTCATGAGCCTACACACAGGCACTAGCACATTCATTTGAACATGACAAAGCAGCCATTCTGCACATCCAAGATCCTATAACTTGATAAATCTTCTTAAAAACCAATGATATAGAACTGTAACTTATTTTTCATAATAGCTCAATGTTATTTTTGTATAAACCATTGGCAGAGTTAAATTCATCAATGTTGGAGGCTTCAAGGCTTCAAAAGTTCTGATAAAAGACTCTACTGTACTTCCAAGCTATGAAGGCGACTGCACTAGCAAGTCATCCGTCATGGGTTTCTGATTTATCAACTGGTTACCTGGTGCAACTTTTTAATTATTTTAAAAGATGACTTACATTTTCTCAACAGTTACATAGAAAATTACTAACTTTTAACCATTTTCCTTTGGTTTCGTGACTTCAAATCTGTACTGAGGACTTGCCCAGGACTCAATAGAATGCTGCCTGCCTTGCTCAAGCAGAAGTCTAGCTCACTGAGCAGCTCTGTAACAATATCAGTCAATAAATGCCTAACTTCGACTGAAGGGCACAAATGCCAACATGACTTTTACCTTCAAAATTATACGAAAAGATAGCAACAAATTACACACAAGAACTCTTAGTAGTCCAATTCAACATTAAAATTTCACTTGTACATCAGAAATGTTTCAACTCTTCTATTGCGAAGCATGAGAAGCAAAAATAATTTCTCGGTCTGAGCCTTTTGAAGGGCTGTTACAAGTCACCATTAGTCAAGTCATACAACATTGGTTAGCAAACAGTATACTGGGGCGGATGAAATTACTTCAGGTCGACCAAGTAGCAGTATTAAATATATTAATCCACAGATGTCCAGCATTTTATTCGCATACTACACAGTCCTACAATGAGTACATAGCTATAACTTATGGGCACAGACACCGCTTAATCAAACAACCAATTCTCATTTACTACCACAACGGAATAAGCGCGTCCGAATCTGGATGTAAGCATCGATTCCAATAATGTTTAGTAAATATTTGAAATATACATTAAGAATTTGAAAAGCCATGTTTAATACGTAAAATAATTTTTTTGAATTAGAAAATAGTTTTCAAAATTTGATAAGTTTTACATTTACAAATGTTTATTCACACTGTGAAACTACAAAAGTCTTTTAAATGATAGTAATGTATGATATGATTTAGTAACCCACTTTGGATACTCATGCGGTTTAACAACAATTGGATATTTCTGTATAAGTTTGAGTAAATAATCTACTTCAGCTTACCTATTAATTAACTGCTAAAATAATTTTTTCCCTAATTGTGATTGAAAATATTTCTTCGCTAGTTTTTTAATTTATAGTATGGCCAATGACTAATGGAATAAAAAGATGTGACATTTAGGTTAAAATATTTATTGAAATTCATTTTAATAAATTATCATGCTGGGTGAAAATTTGTTTTTTACATTAAAAAGAAATTTGACCTACATATATATTTTAATTTAAGAATTTGTACTCTCATTGAAACCATAATAAAATGCACTGTCAAAATTTTAAATATTAACTCTTATTATCATATGCCATTCTACTTCCATTCATTCTTTGTTTTTTGACAGAACCAGAAATTTCTTCATTTGTGGGCACACATTTTATTAGTGAAGTTCCAAGGTGAGCGGCGCTGGACAGCATCAATACTGTTACGTTTAAAGACGGAGGGATCTCTAGGGGCGTGAGTTTATTTTTCGCACCTAAACTGAATGTAACATTTATCAGAAGGTAAGGTTATAGAGGTTGTCTTGTGCGCCTTTAGTTGAGGAATTCAATGGCAATACGGGAACTCAGCTTTTGTTTCTCTATTGGTCCGTAGAGCAGCAGGTGGAGAGACGACACTTTCCGTCACCAACGAGTAGAATAATGCTCGTAGGTATGAGAGCTATAATATAAAGAAATTTAGGAACTAATTCCTGGCGTCAAATAAATATAAAGGATCTGATAAGGTAAGTTTTATGAGGAGATATCATGCGGTGAATAAATCTGTAGAGTTATGATAAGGTAAGGGAGTGCTGGTGAATTTCCAGCTATCAACTTTACTAAGATTATTTTTCTCTGGTTTTAGGTGTCCTTTTCCGTGTGACCTGAATGAGGAAAATAAGAGTAGTCCTGAATGTGACTTAGCTTTATTTCAGTAAGGTGGTACGTTAAATGATTAGATGATCTTGAGCAGCGTTGAGCCAATGTGAAGCTTCTAGGAGGTAAAGATGACACGGTCCAGGACAGGTCTAGTCAAGAACTTCAGTAAGGGCAATTGGTGTGCTCCACAGTATAGCAAGTAGTTAGTTTGAATGGAAGATGTCGTGTGCAATGAGTAACAAGTATACAGTGAATTTATATTGTCAGTCAAAGACAACTAACATATCACGTGCAATAAGGAGATATTAGTATATTACTTACGGTGAGTTTTTAAAATGCAATGATGGTAGTACACACGTATGTTTCTTGCAGTAATGTGCTGGCAAAAAAACAGTGTGCAGTTACTCATTGCTTTGGAATACATTGCCTACACATATAAAAGAAAACCAATCAATTAGAAATTAAAAAAAACGAGACACATCATTTTCGAATATCAAAGTAGCAAACAAATACAGAAAACTTAATTCTTATGCATGATTAAAAAAAATTAACTCAGTAAAGAAACATACTACATATAAGTGTCTACCATGTGTTTATATCATACGACTTAGGTATCAACTGAAGTAGAGTTAACAATATTCAAACGAAACAAACGTAAATGTCAAACTCGTGCTATAATTTCACAGCTCAATCACTTACCCTGTTGGCTCTCTTAGACTTTATTGAGCCCAGGATATCTTCCTGCATTGCATACCTTATCAGATCTCTTACATTTGCTTAAGGCCAGGAATTAGTTAATAAATTGCATTATATTTTAGCTCCTATACCTACGAGCTTTCTTCTACTTGTATCCAACGGAAAGTGGCTTCTCTCCACCTGCTGCCCTACGGACCAATAAGGAAAAAAGCCGAGTCCTCGTGTTTCATTGAATTTCCTAACTAGAGGTGCACAAGATGACCCCCATAACCTAACTTTCTGATAAATGTTACATCCAGTTTAGGGTGCAAAAAAAAACCACGGTCGTAAGAGATCCCCCGTCTCTACACGTAGCAAATCATTGTGCGGTTCAATGGTTGTCAGTACTGAGTATTCCGCATTCTTCTACGAAAAGACTTGGTGTTAGTCTTGCTTAGATCTTTTTTGTTTTCGATCCCTCCATTGAGCAAAAACGGTAAGCTATTCTTTTCATTTATAAATAGCGTGTTTATGTATATAAATAGCTTGGTATGTCAATTACTTATGTGCAAGTAGTACCCTCAGTTTAGTAATTTGATACGATATTTTAATTCAATAAAATCGCTTCAATTTTATGCTCATCATCTGTAATTTAATCAAATCAACTTGGAGATACAACCCAAATATAACTAAAATGACTCATCTAAGCTTTGTGTGCACAAACGTCGAAGTTTTCACTTACACATACGTCGTTCCACTTAACACGTGCACGCCGTCGGCTCTGTGTCTTCCATCTCTCTTTTTCTTTCCAGCTAGGTCGGCTAACACGCCGGCGAGCCACACTTTGTCAACTGAAAAACAATACTTTGGAAGAAAGATACACTTTTACGACTACGGGTGTTAATGAATGCAGTAGATTGAACTCAACTCATCCCTAGCCCTTCATATGTAGTACTACGTGCACAAAACTTATTAAAATGCGCTTAGAGTTCATCATGTATGTTAAGATTAGTGATAATGTTCCTTGTGACTGCTCTCGTTCTCTGTATTACAACTTTATGTAAAGGCTCGTAGGGGTGCCTTGATGAGTTTCATGAAGGTCTAGTCTTACTCCAAGTGTTCTGCGTTGTATCAGGCAAAATGTGTATTTCGTCAACCACTGATGAAGTATAAACAAACAGAGGGAATGAACACTATGACCAATATATTACGACGACGATACGTAGAAATTGCTACTGCTTTCAACACAACGTTCTCTGACCATGCAACAACGATTAGACTCAAAAGCTTTCAACTCTTTCCACCTCTCTGATAGTAACGATGTAGCAATAACAACAAGATTTTCTTTAAACCACAAATTTGTTAATTTCAAACAAAAATTTAAAGCAAAATTGATAATTGTATCCTATTTTATTGGTAATAAAATAAACTTTAAGCCCCCGGCTACATTACAAGGGCGAAATTAGAGATTAATAATGACAGGTGGTCTGTATTGAAAAAGCACCTACCCGACAATAAGCACCCACATGACCAAACGAAGATTTCTTATCTTGTATCTATTACAGTCTCAAAAAATCTTCAAGCCAAACTTTTTTATGTTGTATCACATTGTAGACTGATATAATAAGTAAAAAAGTTATACAACGTTATCGTACTATTTGTACGGAATAATACCCCGTGACTTCCCATCACGTCAACCAAATTGCAAGCATAAAAATTTCTGGCATTTAAGGTTCAATATATTTGAAACTTTTTTTAATAATGCCTATATTCTATTCACTATGTCCAACACTACAGGATCATAAGCTCCACAGCATACACCTTTTTTCACCAATGTTTTCTCTTGGCTCCTTCATGGGTTAGCCGTTAAAGAACTTTACAGTGTGGATCACTTGAACTAATTTCCCGCCCGCTTTCGGAAAGTGTGTAAACTGAGCAGAATAGATGCGTAGATAAAATGAAAAAAATAATTTTATCGATGTAGGATTAGTGTATATGGGAAATCATGTATTATTCTGTTAGAAGGAGATCCTACGTGTGTTACGGAGAGAATTGAACCATCAACGGCAAGTGACTAATAATTTGTGTTCAGGAGAAATGCTCGATTAGACATCAGTAAAAAGAAAACTCAATTGCAAGGTATTGATACGTCAACAGAAAAACTTCTATCGCCAAGAATTGATGGTAAAGTAAAAGTAATTGTAAGGGATTCTTCACTCGTTTGTACAAAAAAACTTAATATTGGCAAAGAGAGATTGATTTTGACATTTTTGGTCAAGTTGCAGGATTTCATGTTAAATGTAAGTTTTGTGGTATAGAAACCGAAACTTTGTAACCTTAAAAATGCACCTAAGTTGTGCACACTGAAATGAGAGCAAAGTTTCAAGTAATTGGAACAAGAAATAGCTTTGCAAGGGCTAAGAATTCAAAGCATTACTCATGAACTTCTTGAAAAAATGAATACCATGAATGTGTATATTGTGCTGATATTGTAAAGCACTAAAATGAATGCAAAGCCCAGTTATATATGTTGATATTGTGAAAGTAAAGCATGTGGTATTGTGGAAATATATTTTGAAATAGTTCTGTGCACAGGAATATGCCCTCCAACTTATCCTAGTTGCATCAGTTGGTCAGTGGCATCTATGCTGCTATCACATTTAGTTATAATATCATTGGCTAACTTAAGATGCCACATATGTGTGGAAAAGTTATACAGCACTGGTGTTAATAACTGTAATGAGACTCAAAGTTGACAGCAGCTTTGTCAGGAATGTTGAATTCTAATAGAGTGTTCTTAACTGTAATTGTGAAGCAAGAGAGAAAAATGAATGATAAGCTCATGAGGTTGTGTGTGGTAGAAAATTGCAATTCAAGTCTTGTAAACAAAAGAGATTCATCACTGTTTACCAAGATGTAAGGCAAGTCTATGATGTCCAAGAGATTGCTTCACAAGCTGAGTTGTCCTAGGAACAGACTGTCATTTAGGCAATTTATTTCCAAACTTTCCAGATTCTGGTATTATAAACATTTCAGTGTTGGGTATTGATAAATGGAAAACCACTGCAAACCCATGCAAGCCTGAAGCTGATTGGTTGACTTGATCAAGTTGGTGTTTGCTGATCATTGAAGAGAGGTCAACCAGAACAGCTGGAGTCAGGTCTTAGGGTGTGTGAAGCCAGGGGCTACTTCATTAAGTAGTAAGTTGCTAGAGAAGTCTGTTTTATTGATATTGCTATTTTTATAATAGATTCTTAAGAAAAAGAGCATTTTCAGTGAAACCTTGGATAGGTTATTTGTTCTTCACCACTGGATATGGCATATGGAGACTGAATATATGACAAGTGAAAACTCTGTGAAAATTTTTTTATTGAATGTATGTAATTGTAAGTTTAGGATGTTCATTAATTTACAAATCATGGTTTTACTCTAGTAGTTCATTTCAGTTTTCTGTCATCATGCAACAAATTCTTATGTTTATGGCAAGCAATATAAATCTGATCACATGCCACATATAAGAAATAGCTCATACATGATTTATAAGTTACAGTGGCTGGCCTTCCTCATAAATTCTAAAAGATCAGAGACCAGGAGCAGGATTGGCATAAAAAAACTTATCTATGGTGTCCCATCTTTTAAAAAAATTAATTAAAATGAGTCTTATGAGTATAAATTCTAATTTTGTTTATTTAAGCGGAATAATGCAGGTAAGTTAATATGAGAATGCAGTACATTACTTTTCCATTCAATTATTTTCCCAACTCAATAACAAAGACATTAAAGAACAAAAAACATCAATATTTGTAACTAGGATTCAGAATTTAGCATATAAACTAAATGAATCCTTCAAAATAAGCATGTGGTTTGATTTACTTAAGAGAAAAAAATCAGGTAGGTTGGGGAGAAAAAATCAGGTAGGTTGGGTGTTTAAGAAAACATGCATTGGGTAAAAAATAATTTTTTTCAACCTTGATCAGAAGTTATTCAATGCTAGGTATGGCTGGTTTGACAATTGTAAAAGAAAGGGCATTTATTCTAGCATCAGACATGCTGTGCAGCAAGCTTGGATGTGAAGGCAGATAAGAATTGCATGAAAACTTCTGGCAAAAATAGCAGCTGGCAAAATATGCATATCCCGCAACCTCATGTTTTAAACACTCAGGAAATCCTGTCAGATGGCGTATTTACAGTAGAAGAGGTAGAGGAACAGCTCAG
>VCRD01004815.1:12676-33083 GCA_006783055.1 Trinorchestia longiramus
GTCTAGCTACACCATTTTCAGCTGATCCCACTTCTATTCAGGGAGTGTGCATAGGATTTGCACAATAAAGAAAACAGGTTATAAAGGTTCACTGTGTCAATTGAACAGTAAAAGGAAAGTATTTCCAGTAAATAGTTGGAGTAATGCAGAGAGTGTGTAAAGTTTGGTCGTGCTTGGGGGATTTTAAGCAACCAACTTTAACAAGCCTAATCTAACTGCCCGTGTGACCTTACTCAAGGTAATAAAGGAACAAGTCAACAGGAAACTCAGCTTGTATTTCCATGAAATTGGCACGAGAAATATCTTGGAACTTCTTTTGATTCTTGCCAGCCAGTTCAGAGCGTCCAGATGAAAGTTTGGCCAGTTCAGCTTCCAGGTAAGAATGACCAGTCTGGGGGCTGTAGTAACTGTGGCTGGATTGTGGCAGTGGTTCCAAATTAGGTTTGAAAGGTAAGTGTGATGCACAGAGAGTGTGATGTACAGTCTTTATGTACAGTCGTGATGTATAATCTTGAGTGTGATGCACAGTAAGTGTGTATGATGCACTGTCGTGAGTTCACAGTGAAATTCCAAAGTAGGTTTGAAAGGTAAGTGTGATGCACAGAGAGTTTGATGTACAGTCTTATGTACAGTCTTGAGTATGATGCACAGCAAGTGTGTGTGATGCACAGTCGTTGAGTGGGTGGCAGACGGTCCCCCAAATTCAGGGAATTCTTTAACCTAACGTCACATGTTGAAATTCAGTAATGGCGTCGCTGGGGAGAGCTACGTCCAGACAATCAGCGTGAGAATGTTGCCAGACTATAGTTTTGATTTTGAAATACTTTCTGGCTAACGCTCTTAATATTAATATTATTATTATAATGTGCACTAAATATGCACGTTTTAATTGTAAAGAGTTCGTAAAAATCGCTCGAATTTTAGTCTTATTTTTATTGCTAAAAATAAGGTTATTTTAATATTTCTAATTTTATAAGCCTTAAAGGGGTAGCAGGTCTTGCTACAAGTGCTTGTACAGTAAAATTAAGAAACATATGACTACTGATGAGCAATAGAAAATCTCACATAACAGGAGAATTTTTAAACAGAAAGTGAGGTAGATTTGAAGATTAAATAAGAAATACTCTCGGTATTAGTTAAGACCACAGTTGTTCTATTAAATCTCAAAATACAAGTCCTAAAACTTGGTTATTTCAGAGATGTACCACAGGTCGTCTCCACAACGCACATTATACAAAAATTAACACAAATGATATGAAAAATCCTGCACCTAATATTTCTAGAAAAAGTACAATGAGGTTAAGAAATATATTTAAGTCCTAAACACAATTAATTCTAGACTTACTGTAAAAAAGAACACACTATTCACATTAGGCACTGTCACTTACGGTGTTATATCTTAAAAGCTACGTTCAAGTTCACGCCGGTTTGGGCTCTTTTAAAAAAAGTTCACCCCTGAGAAACTCTCAGGGGTGAACTTTTTTTAAAAAGAACCATAGCGACAGTTCTTTCGTACTAAGAATGGTTTTACAAATTACAGCGAATTTTTAATATTTAAAAATTTACAAGAATCTCACTTAAAGTTACAAAAACCTAATTCCAAAAATACAGGAAATTTATTGTAAAATTACGATTTAATTTGTACGCGATTAATTAATACGCATAACATGAAAATGGAGCATGAGCAGCGATGTGATGCTACAACATTTTGAATAAAATCAACGTAAAATACGAAAATTGAGTGAAAGACAGAAGATATCAGAAGTGGAATAGCAGGGTGCATGGAATGAATACAGAGCTGAACAAAAGAGGATAAAAAAATATATATGAGCTAGAGTAAAACATAAAACACAAAAACTTGAAAGTCTCAGAAAAAAAGGTCCAAATAGAAATAAATAGTAGTATAATTTCATACAAAGCAATAACGAAGACATTGAAGCGCAAATCCATGAATTAGTAGTTGATGTGTAAAAAGTGTGGATAGAATACAAATGGTGAAAGCAGTTGTTCGAAAAGAAGTGGTTGCGGTGGCATCTTTCCGGAACTAACTCAAAGACAAATTATTTAAGTAGTTGCTAATTATTTAGCATCCATTAGGAAAATTAAAACCATCTGAGATTTCTTAAAAATTACAACATTTTAAAGAAGTGAACGAAATCTCCGAGCAGAGCCAAGCAGAAATTCGTCCTGTAACTTCTTTCAGCCTGGGTGCTAAACTTTAGAAAACAATAAAACTAATAAATTAATTGCATACAAATGCTGTCAGGCTCTAGTTAAATATAAGGTCAGAAGTGCTAAAAAGGAATCCTGGATTTCTTTATGTTATAGCATCACTACGGACACCTGTTTCTTTAATATGGAAACTCATAAAAAATCTTGACATCCCATTCTGTAAAAAAAGCTTAGCCTATACTAACAAATAATTCAATAATCCCTGACTCCGCTTCTAAAGCAAATGCCTCGGCTGACCACTACCAAGAAAGATTGATATCTCCAACACCTTTTCTTCAACACACTTTGCTTCCTCTTGCTATAGCATTAAATGATGATACTCCCTTGTAATCAATGATCCATTTAATATACGTGAACTAAACAGGGGACTGACTTCCATGAGGGGTACAGCTCCAGGTATGACAACATACATAATGAGCACTTAAAGCACATGCCAGGTACCTACAAAACATGGTATCTCCAAATATACAACAAAAGCCTGCTATCTGGATTGCTTCCCACATCATGGCAGCCTGCAATCATCATTCCACTACCCAAATCAAACAAGCCACTAACATTGGTGGATTCATATCATCCTATCTCCTTGCTGTCTTGTGTACAAAAACTAATGGAAATACCTATAGTCAGCTGACTCACATTTTTCCTCAAACAGAGGGGCACTTTCAGAACAATGCAAGGAGGCTACCAACAAATATTGTCTGCTATTGATCAAGTCACAAAGCTGGAGGCTGCAATATGATCTACCTTTAAATGTGAATATTATGCTGTCTCTTTGTTGATTTTTCAAGTGTATTTGACACTGTTTGGCCAATGGGAGTCCTATATTAGTTGAATCAGTGTGGTATTTGGGGATCAATGTTGAGATGGCAGCAAGCTTATCTGGAGGATAGACTCTTCAAAGTGTACATTGAAGGTACCTATTTATCAGTAAGGATAGCAAAGATTAGAGTTTCACAGGGAGCAGTGCTGTCACCATTGTTATTTAACATTATGATGTATGACATGCCAGTAGAGGCAGGGATCTACTCTTAACCTGTTAATGGTTACCACTCACTGGACTATGATGATACTATTGTCATATTACAAGTGTAATATGACAGTAATAGCAGCAACGCTAATTGAACTAATATACATTATAACATCATGTGATGTTAATGCTGCTGTGGTACCATCATGCAACTACATCATATGATGTAAGTTGCCAGTAGAATGCAATTTGTACAAACATCATATGCTGTAAATAATGCTTAACAGGTTAAGTATGCTGATGATCTTCCTCTCTATACCCAACATACCAATCTTCACATTGCAATGGATACGCTACTGCAACAGCTCAATGTACTTCATAACTTGTCAAAACAATGATGTTTAAAAATAAACTTTAACAAAACCAAGTGCATGCTTTTCACAAATAAAAGAATTAACCCACTTCCTATAACAGTAGGAGGACAGCAATTGGAATTTATAAAACAATTCAAGTATCTTGGAGTCATGTTCAACTCTCCTCAGCTCTGTTGGCATCATCAAATGGCGTATCTCAGACAATCCTGTGCACCACTGCTCAACCTGTAGCAATCTACATCTCATAGGCAGTGAGGTGCTGACCATGAATTACTACTCTGTCTATAAAACTCTCATTAGTAACTGACTAGACTATGCTGCCCCACTGTATGGTACTGCTGCTCCTTCAAATCTCCTTCAACTAAACAGCATTCGAAATGATCATTTTTCCCTTGCTACTGGATGCTGCAAAACTACTGTAGCTTCATTGGAGGTGGAAACTAATATTTTCCCTTTGTTAATACACAGAGATCTACTCTCATGTCAGTACTATTGTAAACTTCAGCAACTTCCCTATGACATTGCTGATAACTTTCATTAAACTCAACTTCCTTCTCAGTGAGTTTCTTCTACACTTTCGCCATCCATGATATCACTTGCAAGAGCTATTTATACCAATGTTAACCTACAGATTGTGTCTTGCAATGCAGCACCATTGGTTTCACTGATTTCTCCCTGGTTCAAGGTGGAAACCTATATCTGTACTGATTTTTTCCATACCTCAGTATCTTCTCCATCCAATCAAAATGTGCTTCAACTGTATCAGAAATTAATAGACACTTCCTTCTTGGGATACATTCCTCTATTTACTGATGACTCCTCTTGCATTGTTGAACCTACCTGTTCTTCATCTGCAGCAGTGGTTATCCCTTCCAGGGGAGTCACCATAAACTTAAAGCTTCAACCTCAAATTCACATGATGGAGTTTGAGCTTATTGCCATCAATGAAGCACTTCAATGGATACTGTTAAACAATCACATAGAAGACAAGTATATTATTTTTAGTGACTCCTTGAGCTTCTTGCATCTCATACAGAATACAAGCCCAAAAAATGATCTCCCTTTAGTGTATTAAATTCAGAACAAGCTGTTTAATGCTGCTTCTTCCCATGGGGTTTACCTGCAGTTTATTCCAGGCCATAAGGGCATCCCTGGCAGTAAGGCAGCAAAAAAATGCCCTAATTTCTTTAGGGGTGAGGGGTGCAAAAAAGGTTGGGAACCCCTGCCTGAGTCTAACTGGTAAAAATTGAACCTGGCCAACAGCAGTGTCTGTTCTGTTGGCATGCTTGGTCATGGCATCAGCAGTGGAGTTTTTTAATCTATGGAAAAGGCACATAGTATTGATGTTAATTCGGTTTGGATACTATACAGTAATTCCAACATTGCAAAGTAGTTTAGAGTGGATGACAATTTTTTATGAAGGTTCAACGTGAGTTAGGTGCTTACGACTACAGCTTTGAAGCAGCAACTGCCAGGCAGGATCATTCAATGGCAGGAATGGCTATCAGAGAACTTTCATGTTTTGGCTTCTCCTGATGTCTGGCTTCCCAACTCTTCCAACTGCAATCTAATTGACTCTTTTGTGTAGGGCACAATCAAATGGGACACCAACCCAACCCCATGCATAACCCAAGACAAATTGATTGAGTGTGCCAAGCTGGTTTTTACCAATCTTTCAAGAGAAGTAATCAAAAAGAGCTGTAGTAGGTTCCAAGAGTGTATCAAGGCTGGGAAGAGAATAGAAGTGGCCAGAGGGTTTTGCAAAGACGATCGGATAGTTTTTTATTGAAGAAACTTTTCTATGAATAAGAGCATTTTTATTTAGACACAAAAAAGTTTTTTTTATCTGTTGCTTTATGTAGTTATGGTGTATCTCTGCTTGAACTAAAATGTGGTCTGAAAAATGTATGTACTATAGCCTCATGTCTTAATGTTTATCTTTTGTTTTAACTGCAGGATCTCATTTTCCAGTTGTCAACCTTGAAGGTTTAGATT
The DNA here is from genome assembly GCA_006783055.1 of Trinorchestia longiramus. NCBI lineage: Eukaryota > Metazoa > Arthropoda > Malacostraca > Amphipoda > Talitridae > Trinorchestia > Trinorchestia longiramus. Next base: position 18,245 of record VCRD01004815.1, read on the forward strand.
TGTAAAGTAATGAAATAAGAGGTTAAGAAATTTTTTGCTTTAATTTATTAGAAATGTTGATTTATTCTTGTGAAGAAGAAATTCATAAATAAATGGCTATGCTCTGCAGAAGTGGACAAGTAAACTGCAGAGTGATGAATATATTACAATACCAAATGATTTTATGATAACCAAGAAAGAGTTGAGAAATGTGATCTCTTACAACAAACACTTGGCAAAAAAGTTAAAAAAATGAATACAAAAATGAGCAAAAAAACAGTAAGAATATTGGAAAGTACAAATTGGGTATACATTTCAAATCTTATAAATGATTGATTATGCAAGGAAAATGTAACTCCTTGGGAAAATGACAGTGATATGTTTTTTATTCTTTGTGATGAAAGACCTATCCATCAGTGGTAAACCCATATTTAGCACTGATTACAGAGAATGAAATTGTCCTCAGTGAAAGAAAATGCACTGTTTTATAGAACTGCCTATGTGTACTTGGTATAAGTTTAGCTCAGCACCAGTAAATGTTGAAAAAAAAACTGTCAAAGCTTCTATTTTAGTTATTGTTTTATCTTTCAACATTCAGATTGCTATGTGAAGAACATGTGTTGTTAAACTGTTTGTTGTGAAATGAAATGGATTTGCTTCTGTATAGAAAACAGGACTCATTTGAAACTATTTTTTGTGTACTCTCAGAGCATCAAATATGTTTTCTTATATTCATGAGAACATTTTATTTGCTAACTAAAGTTCTTTCTATACATTGAAAAGAGCATGGCCAAATCTAATGAACTGGAAGCACTAATTCATGGTTCTGTGATCTGTGACAGCTGTGATGGCCCTGTTGTGGGATTTAGGTATAGATGCCTCACATGTCCTGATCTGGATCTCTGTCAGCACTGCGAGAGAAATGATGCCCACGCTCAGCACAACATGATCCGCATCAGTTGCATCAATAAGGATTCTTCTGCCACTCATGCCCAGGTATGATATTTACCTCATTTTTAGTGTACAGTAGTTTGCATTAAGACCATTCTATGAGGTTATTGAGAAAGTTGAGTATTATTCAGCTGACAAAAAAATTTTTTCCCCAAGTCTCCATGGATTACTTTCTAAGTATGATTTGTTTTGAAACTTTAAACTTGTCTAATCTATATAATTTTCATTCATTAAAGGTTAAATGAATTCTAGTCTCAAAAAATTTAAAAATTATGTTTTGAATTCATTTAAAATTTAATGTTAATTTTAGTTTTGCCAGTAGAATTTGGAAATTGTGTAGCATTTTAGAATTAAAAGTGCTACATGGATGAATTCAATAGCATGGTTTCATGTTTAGAATAAATTGAACTTATTAATTTTCCAGTTGTTCCTGCTTCGAAATGCAAGTCTTCCCCACAAGTTGGTTCATCAGACGACTGAGAGAAAAAGCAAGAGGCAGTCCAACCTCTCAGAAGTCTTAGAATGTGAGGAAAGGACTTCCTTAGAGTGTCCTGTTGAGGGAAGCATGGGCTCACTCATTGTCAGGCCTGATCATCTTCAAGAGCGGTCTGCTGTAACCGAACTGCCTGTGAGACAAGCGGAAACCACTCGTGTTCCAAGTCCTTACAATTTGAAGTCTATCGATGGACACAATATTTGCGATGCTCAACTCCGCACAATAGATTCTAGTATGAAAGAAAACTATTCAAATGGGCTGCGTTCTAATACTTTATTACTCAATAAACAGGATGAAAGCATGAGCCACGTTGGTAGAGGATGTGATATATTCCTGGATAATGGAAGGTGTGCAGTACATCATCGAGAGCAAAATCTTTGTCATAGCAAATGCATCAGCACTAGTAGCAGCAGCAGCAGCAGCAGTAGTAGTAGTTTTGAACTGCTGGCAATTGAGTGACTCGTGTAGCTTGCATTGTATGTTTTAAGTGAAGTTAAGTGTTCACTATGAGACGGTCATGAGTTAGTATGTTTCGCTAGTGTTCTTGTCTTCAGATGTAATTTGGAGAGATGGCAAATTTTATTTACTCCTTGTTTTGATCCTCTTATTTGTATTGATCTTCATTTCCTACTTTTGTTAATTTACTAATGTTTTTGTCAAAATTGTTTTTCTTGGACTTGGTTTATCCTCTCTAGTGCTTCTGTATCACAAAAGTTCAATAAACTGGCGTACTGTGCCATAGTTTGTGCTCTTATGCTAATCATCTTATTGTTAATGCTTGAGTGTTGTTACCGGACTTACTGACCAATTAGTGTCAAGTTTATCAAGAGTTCCCAGCCAGCAAACCTAGCAACAAACGATAAGTTTTACAGCAGTTCTTTTCAGGTTTTATGTTTAAATAATACTTTTAATTAAAAGGGGTTTGTATATTTTTATTGTACTTTGAATCACAGCATTTTAGAATGCTTAGATATTCTTTATTTATTGCACCACAAATTACATGTAATAGTTGATACTTTAAGTTTTATATCCCCTTATTGCACCATAACACAGAGTTAAATTTGCACCAATGGCTCAGCGAGGCGTACAAAATTCGGCAGCAAGGATATTTGCACCGAACAATCACTCGACAGCAGAGTGAACGAGTGTTACCACTCTGACTGCAGGCGCTCGACTACCCCTACTCCACCTGCTGACGTTCCCTCAGTACATTGGGAACCGCGCAAGCGACAGATTTTAGTGGGCATACCCAAGGTACCAAGAGGAGCACCCCTAACGTACGTGTCCTACTGAAAACCTAGTGAACGACTAGGTCGTTCACATCCCGCCCCCACAACCAGATAAAACAAATTCAAAGTTCGCGGGACTGCCTAATTCAAATACTGTAGTGCCAATACTTTAATTTACAAGAAACATTTATTAATGAGTACTTAAAAATTATCAAAAAACTATCACAACAACAAGAATTGTTAAGCGACATAATTTCCTATTAAATAGAGTTAATTATACGCCAATAAATATCCTTATATATTAAGCCAACGCTAATAGAAACTCTAAATTAGTTACGTTTAACAAATGCCGCATAATTTAATTTACATTTCATCTGAATTCCAACCGTCCGACTACGAATTCAGTTCCCTCCTGAGATGATCATCTAAGTCTGGTCCATCTGATATCGAACTTCTAGTCAAAAGATCATACTCGGCAGGCAACTTAAAACTTTCTTCGATACAGGTTGGAAATCCGTCTAGTACGCTAAATTTCAACGGCGTTTCTGCTCTAGGAACTTTTAGATTTGTTCTGTCGCCGTTTTTAGTAAGCGTTTCCACCAGCGAGTGTAGAGCATTTTTAAAAACGATCGAGTCAGCCTTTGCGGCGCACTGTCACGCTGCAGCTCGGTTCTTCAAGCTGAACCAGCCGTCGGCTCACGGAGTTCGACTGAGTAGTCTTTCCGGGTACGCTGCTGCTGCTGCTGCTGCTCGAGAACCTCCTCCGGTTCGTCGCTCAGATGGTCCCACTCCATGCTTGGCTGCTTATGTTCGTCTATCGAAGACTCGCCACGGCGTTCCTCGCGTTCTGCGTCGTCGAACACGTCGGCTTCTTCCAGGTACACTGTAGCAGCTATTTTATCAGCCAACCTTGACAAAGAAATTAGCACACCGCCTATCATTGGTGCTACCAATGGCTCATTCATGCCATCTGTTCCTGGATCAACAGTACTTGCACGCGGAAAGTCTGCTCGCGTTTCGAGCTGCTGCCGTACACCCGCGCTGTCCCGATTGGAGAGGAACTTTTACTTCTCTCACATCATCGCCGCCATGCCATTCCTTTATTTGATTAAAATGTACTTTGTGTACCCCCTTGCCATTTGACCTCGCTATCTTGTATGTAATGCCATTAGGATCGGTCTCAATGACAACAAATGGTCCATCAAACTTTGAAGCCAACTTGTCCATTGACGGCAACGGCGGGATCCTTCGCGCCAGCAACTGGCCGACAAGAAAGGGCTTAAACGACTTTTGCGGCGGTCTCAAATATGGCTCTGTGAAAGGAATGGGAAGTTTACTTGCAAAGTTTGAAAAGAAATCTGCAGGGGTGTGTCCAGTTTGAGAATGTAACTTATTGTTATAGATTATTAGACTTCTTGTTAAATGGTCTTTCCATGGAGTTTTATATTCCTCACACACGGCTGCCAAAAGATTCTTCAGCGTAGCATTTAATCGCTCAACCGCTCCGTTGCAATTTGGTGAATATGGAACAGTTAAAATGTTTTACACCGTGTTTTTGAAGAGTTTTTATAAATGGTCGTCATCACCAGCTTGGTCGACTGGTGAGCGAATCTGCTTGCGAGCGGGAAGACCCGGGTTCGAATCCCGCTGCCGACATGGTTGACGCGGGTAGAAATACGGCATGGGGCTTGGGTAAACAACCGAATAATTATCGAAGTAATTATCCGACCCAAGAATGGGCCAGAAGGTTCGTTCCTATAGCTTCATTCTATTCTATTCTATTCTAAATTCGGGGCCATTGTCAGTAACCATCTCTGGAAGTTTCATGAGAACTGAAAATCCTTTTTTCCAACGCCTTGGCTACAGTTGCTGACCTTATTTCACTGTGGAACGGCGTTTCCGAACTTTGTGTATGTGTCTATGCCAACCAGTAAATATCTAATATTGCCTCGTCCCGGAGGAAGTTAAAGAAAGTCGACAGCATAGTCATATGGAGCCTTTGGTACTCTTCCATATAACGGAGCGCCACCCTTCGGTCGGCCCTTAAAGCGCTGACACACCGAACACTGGCGTATTACGTATGCCACAATCGGAGCTAACCTTGGCCTATAATAGTATCTGGAGATTACTTCGACAGTTTTGTGTCTTCCTATACGACCAGATACTCTGAAACTCTTCAATCATGCGAGGCAATGCCTTGGCTGGAATTACAGGCACCTCGAGAACCACCATACAATACACCATCACGAAGTCTTAAACTCTCCACTGCTTTCAAGAATTTTCGACCTTGAAACGTGGTTTTTAGCTCATCAGAAATTTGCTGCAATGTCGCGTCTCGTGCAAGCAGCCGGTTCAAAAGACAAATTACTAGGTCTTCTGATTGAAGGTTTAAAAACTGCTCCCTAGTTAAATAAGCGATTGATTTTTCAAATCCTTTGGAAATTCTGCCCCGTCGACTTTTCTGTTTGAACTCTCTGGCACTGATGTTTTGAGAATTTAACCGTTTCTTTTTGCAAATTATTTTCTTTTTTTGTTGAACATTTGATGATGATACAAAACTTTGTGTGAAGATTTTTGTTGCCTTCTGTCCCTTTTCGCCATGACGTAGTCAATATGATTTATAATGACCTCATTAGCATCTTCTCCGTCCGGCTCAAGCAGGTTAAAATGAACACCGCGCAGGCTCTGTAAATAACAGTAGGATTAAGCTCATCACATCCGAATTTTACAATGCCAATACTGTCCTCGTGTATACACACATTCACTAAATTCTTTCACAAAAGAATCCACTAAATAAAGATCCGGCACTGTACGAACTTGCTTCATTGCTTCCATTCGTTTCAAGTTACGCTTATTCTGACCAAGTCCACAGTCTCGGGTTTTTGAGCACTCTAGTCACAACACTTTCCCTAATAGTTGCATGATCGTCAACACTTCCACCCAAGCCCAATGAAAGAGCACAAAATAAGGAATCTGGTCCACTAGGAATTAACTTCAACTTTTTACCTTGTACAGATACAGCATAATCTGGATCAATCTGGTTACTGTTAACCGGCAGACTTACCATTCTCGAAAGAGCGTCTGCTACCACATTGTCCTTACCAGGTACGTACTGTATCTCAAACTGGCCGCAATGCAGATCCTCAAATGTTCTCATTAGTCTTGCATCTACTCTCTTCATTGAATTGAGGTAAATCAGCGCTCTATGGTCAGTCTTAAATACACATTTACGACTATAAATAAAAGGACGAAAATTCCTTACCGACCATCGCAGACCTGCAAGCTCACGCTCAGTAGCACTATAATCAGCTACTTTATTAAAAGTTGTACTAGCGTAGGCCAGGACTTCTCCTTTCTGAACTTGGGACAGGACAGCTCCAGCGCCAACTCCACTTGCGTCCACAGTAATTATCAATGGTGCTGCGTCTTCTGAGAAATCAGGATAACTAAGAAGTGGCGGACTAGTCAAAATTTCCTTCAATTTCGAAAAAGCTTCACTGTATTCTTCTGTCCAACTAACCTTTCATATTTATTAATTCATTCAAGGGTTTTATTAAAAGGCTAGCATCGGGTATATGAGGTCTGAAAAAATTGCACATTCCCAGGAATCTACGTACTTGACGCTGAGTTTTCGGTTGAGGATATGACAATATTTTTTGTACGTTTTTCTCGTCTGGACGAACACCTTCGCTGCCAACTATATGACCAACGTAAGTTACCTAACTACGAAACATGGCCCATTTACTCAGCTTTACTTTTAACCCGTGTCATTCAAATTTACTTCACACCAGGTTGCAATTAGCCAAGTGTTCCTCAAAAGTTTTCCCCTTAACTATGACATCGTCCATATAACTGATAGCTACACTCCAAGGTACACCAGCTCACCAGCTAGTACTAAAGAAATAAACCTCATAAAAGACCCTGGGCTCTTTGTCAAACCAAAAGGCATGCGCTTCCACTGCCAATGAGAGTCCCCTGTAGAAAATGCAGTATATTCCTTGCTGGACTCGTCCATTTCAATTTCGTAAAATCCCTGAATCAAATCTAAAGTAGAAAAATAATTAGTATTTCTAAGATTAGACAGGGCATCTATAATGTTCGGCAAAGGAAACTAATCACGTTTAGTCACGGAGTTCAATGCTCTATAATATACTCACAATCCAAGGACCATCTTTCTTTCTTATGGGAACCAAAGGCGATGACCACGGAGAACTCTACTTCTCTATAATATCTCGTTCTTCGAGTTTACGTAGTTCTACCTCTATATCATGTCTAAATGGTCCCTGAAATCTACGATAACGCTGCTTATTAGGAAAATTTCCTTGAACATCTATTACGTGTTTTGTCGTAGAAGTATGACCAAGATCATGTTATGCAGTGAAATCGCTGCTCTATGTCTGTTCAACATTAACTTTACCTCCCTGATCTGATCGTAAGTTAACCGACTATTAGAAAGATCTAACAAATCACCAGCACAAACATCTATAAACACTACTCTCAGCAATAGCATTTACATCAAAATGCGCAGCAACAAACACACCTAGTTTAGTCTTTGGCTTCAACAAAACATATGGATTCATGTTCATTAATTCTACAGTTAGACGACCATTCCTTACAGTTCCTACCGAATACGCTAGCTCAACATCCAAAACATCACCAGAAACTACACAAGATGACTCAATATATCCCTCTGTACCATCACAAATACTAATATCAGACAGCCTACCACTAATTAATATTCTTTGATTCGGCCCCCATTACAATTTCATTTGTAGTTCTTACCCGACTGAATTTCTATCCCGGGCTTAGTTTTCAATTTTAAAATACAGGGTTTCTCATTTGGTGGTGAATAATGAAGTTCACGATGTACAGTGTCGACCATCATGAAGTATTTTTCCAGAAAATCTAGTCCCAATACTAATGATTGACTGGTAGTACGGGAAGGCACCACTAGTAGAGTGAAGGCTAGGGCACATAGTTCCTCCGCTTCTACAGTAACTGTTACTTCATCGATGACGTTGACTCGAGCACCTCCGAATCCTGTCAACGTAGTCTTCGATGCTTTCTTCAAAGTTAGTTTGGGCTTAATCCTGTCCAGGAGATTCTCCGATATTACTGAAACTACAGCTCCATTGTCAATTTAAGCGTCCATCACAATTCCATTAATTTTTACTGACAAAGTAACAACCGGGTTCAGACACAAAATTAGTTTTCATTAAAGGATTAATATTTGCATGCGTCGGAAACGAACTGTCTACTGTGGTATCCCGACTCTCGACAGTAGCAGTTAGTTTCCCCGAAGGCTTACGCATACATTCAAACGATTGGTGGTTAATTTCGCCACACCATATGCAGGATCTAAATTTCTTGAAGTCTTCGCATCTCGACAAAACGTGATCCCTACGATAACAATACTGGCATGAAACTTTCACTTCAGTACCAGGTGCTGCATACCGATACTTTAATTTCCGATTAGGGCATTCACGAGCAAAATGACCAACTTTGTTACAATTGAAACACGCTCCTCTTTTTAGCTTCGTTCCCGTTGATAAACTGCGATCAAACGCCGCAGATCTTCCTTTGTTACGCCACGTTCAGAACCAAAAGCAAAGTTCGATGCCGTGACACTTTGGACGTGTGTAGGCGACGTAAAACTTCGCACGACAGGCTCAAGAACTGACAATGTGCACAACTGAATCGAGGTTCGGATTGGGCAAGCTTGAAATTTGCACAGTTACTTGTGCCTTTATATCACGCGGTAGCCCTTCAATCAACTGACTCAAAATCATGCGATCTCGTCCTTCCAACATTCCGAAAGCCGCTGCAGCGAGTCCAGTCAGTCACATGGCAAAAATTGCAAACGCTTCCCCTTGCAGTTTGCGGACGTTCATAAAAGCAGAAATTTTTCCAGTATTCCAGAAGTCTCGTGGAGTAAAGAGTGAGATCAAGTTCATTTTTTACAGTACCGTAATCCAGCTGATTTACACTCCTAGCAATTAAAGATTGCTGAGCCTCCCCCTTCAGAAACGACTGAAGTGCTAGCAGCCACGCATCGCTGTTAGTCTCTTTCGGCCCGTACGTATGACTAGCGTATGCCTCGAAAGATTTAACAGATTGACTCCTAAGTGGTACGTATGTGGACCACTTAGGTTAGGTTCTGTAATATTTTCAGATCCTTCTAGTGACCATGCGTACAAATTAAAGATTTACACTAGTCAGGCAATCGGAGGCAACGTTAATGAACTTTGTGATACCCAAAGTTTTCTCCGAAGGATCATAAGCCTGCGGCGGCGGTTTCACATACCGACCGAAATTGCCAAGAGCCACTGTTAAGCCTTCTATCACTTGTTGGAAATCTTTCGTTTCACTCACATCTGTTGAAGATCGGTCCATGTCTTCGATCGTTGAAGATCGGTCCATAAACACAGCAACTCACGACGAAGACACTGACACACCGGAACTGAAGTCCGAACACAGGGCAATTCTTACCCAATCACAGCTGACACCAGATTCGTTGTTACCGGACTTACTGACCAATTAATGTCAAGTTGGTCAAGAGTTCCCAGCCAGCAAACCCAGCAACAAACGTTAAGTTTTACAGCACAAAGTTCTTTTCACGTTTTATGTGTTTAAATAATACTTTTAATTCAAAGGAGCGTGTATATTTATTTTTATTGCACTTTGAATCACAGTATTTTAAATTGTTTATATATTCGTTTATTTATTGCACTACGAATTGCAAAGAATGGTCGATAAGGGGTTTTATATCTTCATATTGCACAACATTAATACAGAGTTAAATATATCACCAATGGCTCAGCGAAGTGTACTCAAATCGGCAGCAAAGATCCTTGGATGAAGTAACCATTCCACAGCAGAGTGAATAAGTGTCGTCACTCTGACTGCAGGCTCTCGACTACCACTAGTACACTTGCCGGTCATCCCTCGACACATAGGTCGGTCGGTCGGTCGGTCGGTACCAATAGAAAAGATTTGAGAGAGAGTTTGGCACAGGGTGTACCTAAGTAAAGGGGTGAAACGGAGGGGATATTAGGCGGGGAATAGAAATGAGCGCTCTGCGCACATGTATTGAGTGGTGGGGGTTTGTCATTGGGTTTGTTCTTGTAGGTGGTCTTCATACAGGGTTGTCTAGAGGGAAATTGATGCTAGGTGTGGTGGTGTGGGGTGTCATGTGTATTTGGGCGTTGGAGGGGGGCCGAGTATTTTTGTTTTCGAGCTTGGGNTGCATGTGTTTAAAACGGTATAAACGAGAGAGGTTATTTTGTGCTATTGCTTTCCTCTGTGTGATGTGAGAGGTGTATCCTTGGCAACTGAGGTGGAGACCTAAGACTTTGCCTGATTTATCGTACGGGAGGGGGGTGTCGTCTACGCGCACTTGGTATTTATTGCGGCGGCTGATGGCTATAAGTTTGAATTTGTTTGCGTTTGTTTGTATCTTCCATTTCCTTTCAAAGGCATTGATCTGGGCTATTGCCCTTGATGTCAGACGTGCGGCCATGTTTCGGGAGTTGGGGCTGAATGTGATTTGTGTTATGTCGTCGGCGAATGCAATATAGTCGATGTTTGGTACGGGTGGGGGGAGGTCGTGTGTGTAAAAGTTGTGCAGTGCTGGGGAGATGACTGCCCCTTGTGGCACCCCTGATTTGATGGGGAAAGGTTGTCCTGTGTGGTTTGCGATTCTGATTGCAGCGGTGCGGTCTGAGAGGAAGTTTGCAAGAATTTTTGCGAACAGTGGATGAAGGTTAAGTTGCGAGAATTTATATTTTAGGCCTGTGTGCCAGACTTTGTCTGACCAGACTTGTCATCTCGTAGGATGACGTCTATCGTATGTCGTTGGTTTAAATGGATGTGTAGCGTCTCGTGTAGGGTGGCAAGAGCAGTGTGTGTTCCTCTTCCGTGTCGGAAGCCGTGTTGCCTTTTGTTGTATATGTTGTGTATAGTGAGATGGTCTGTGAGTCTGTAGGTGAGGATTTTGTCTAGGAGTTTTCCGTGGATGTCGAGTAGTGATATTGGGCGGTAATTTTTTATTTTGTTTTGTGAGGTGGACGGTTTAGGAAGGAAAATTATGATGGCGTGTTTTAATTTGATAGGGAAATATCCCGCGGAGATTGCGTTGTTGAATATGTATAGCAAGTACTGGAGCATATTGAGGGGGAGTTGTTTGAGGTGGTGTGTCGTGATTTTTATGTGTCCTGGGGCTTTTTGTGAAAAAGTTTGTAGTGCTTGTTTGAGTTCTTGGAGTGTGATGGCTGGGAATTGGGGTGTGTTTAGGCAGGTAACGTCTCCAGTCTCGTGTGGTTTTAAGTGCGGTGTGATGTTCGTCATCTGTGTTTCAACGTTATGAATATGGTTCTCGTCGAATTTGCTGTCGGGATCGTCGGTGCCTGAGTAGATATTTGACCAGTGTGTTCTGAATAGGGGTTCTTTGTCACTCGGGGAGTGGTAGTATTTGTCGTTGAGTTTTATGTAAGGTGTGCTTTGTTTAGTGTTGTTGCTAGACATGCGCTTAATGGATGACCAAAATTGTTTGGGGTTATCGTTTATTTTCATGTTCATGATTGTATGGTTCCATGTTGCACTGTATATGCGTTTGTATGTTTGTTTTATTTTGGTGTCTGAGGTTTACAAGTTCGCGGTACAAGTGAGGGGAGTGTCCGTGTCTCTTGAGATGGCAGCAGATGTGTTGGTATCTTTTTTGGAGCAGGAGTGTTTCTTGTGTTGGTTTGATTCCCGGGATTGTTCTGTGAGTGATGGTTGGGATTGCTTGGTTGGAGACTGCGGTGATGTGGCTTTCCCAGTTGGACAGGTGGTTATCGATCTCTTCCAGAGTCGGTAGGGGGTTTTGTGGTACCGTGTGTTCGGTGAGGAGGCTTTTGTATTGTGTCCAGTTAGCGTTGTGGAAAGATGGGCGTGGGCGGATGGGGATTNTGTATTTGTTTTCCTTTATTGTTTGTGTTATTATATCCAAGTGTAGGGTGTCGTGCGTTCATATCTGCTAGTAGGTAGGTAGGATTTTGTCGTCTTAGTAGTGTGTGCATGTCGATGTAGTTGATGTAATTGGTGTGTGGTGGGATGTAAGTTGTGCCTATGGTGATGGGGCCTTGCGGAGTTTCGACTGTGACTCCGAGCATGTCTGTGTGGAAATTGTCGTGTAGTTTAAATGGGATGTCTTTCCTGATTGCTATGGCTGTGCCTGCGTGTTGTTCATTCGCTTTGTTTGCAGTGTATGTGTTGTAGTTCCATATTTTTATGGGGGTGTTATCTCGTAAGCAGTGAGCGTTAAGTAGTATTATGTGTGGATCGTATTGTCGGTAGATGTTGCATAGTGCTATTTTGTTGTTTTGCCAGTTTAGGACGTTATGTTGAATGATGGTGAGGGATTTTATGTAGTTGTATGAGTCCATTATGTTGTGTGTTTTGGTCTTTTGTGCGTCAGGTTTTTAGGCGAGTGCGGGATTTCGTCAAATTCTTGTTGCGGGATTGCGTAAATTGGGAGTTGATTCAGGTGTATTTATTCACATATATCTGTTTCCAGACTTCGCTGGGGTCTCCTTTTCCTATTTCAACCTTGATTTTCGGGTTGGTTTTTGCGAGTTCAGTGATCCAGTCGTTGGTGGGGTGGGTTGGGATCGGTGAGTGTTGTGTTGCGCTTTTAACGAGAGTGGCTTCGAGTTCGTAGGTGCCAGGTGTCGGTTGTTTGTCGGGAGGTGAGCAGGTTTTCTTCCTTTTTTTGTGATTTTTTTCTTTGTGCGCGTTTCCCATGGTTGTTCAGGTTCGGTGTTGTCGGAGTTTTGGTACTCCGTGTCATTGGTTTCGGTTGATGATTATTCCGATTCTGATTCCATGTCTTGGTGCGTGGGGATTGTTTTCGTGTTTGTGTTAGGGGTAGCAGTGGGTGCAGGTTCGGATTCAGGGGTGGGGTTGATGAACAGGTTGAATATTTTTTGGGAATCTCTATCGGGGAATGAGGTGTCAATATTGAAGTTTCTTTTCAGGGATTTTGATAAGATTGTTCCATAACTTTCAGTTTTTACCAGACTAGCGATGTGTGCTTCAATTACCAGGGCAGCAAGTTTGATGTGGATGTTGCTAGAGAGCGTGAGAGCAGGTGTTGGTTGGTTAGTTTGTTGGATGGCAGTTTTGGCTATGTCAAGGTATGTGCGGTTATTTTTCTCCGTCTCTTGTTTTTTTGATTTTGATTTTTCTGTTGTATAACCTGTTTCCTATACGAGCAGGTTGCTGCGAGAGTTCGGTGCTGTTGGTTGCAATTGAGACATTTTTTTGTGGGGGAGTTGCATTGTTGGTGTGTGTGTTGGTGTGATGCACATTCGGAGCAGCTAGGTGTTGTGGAGGTGCATTGGTAGGTGGCGTGATCTTCAAATTTGTAGCATTTGTAGCAGATTTGGATGTAAGTGTATTTATCTAGTTCTATCTGTGAGGGAGCGATTTTGGTGTTGAACATTAGGAGGCCATTTTGGAGGAATTTTTGGGTTATGGAAATCTCGGAGAAAGTGACTTTTATTACGTGGGTGTAGTTTTTGATTTTTGTTACTTCCAGTATTTTTGCCCAAGGTTNGTTGTTTCGAATATTTTTTGTTTGTCTGTTGTTATATTTGGGTTAATTTTTCGCAGCTGGATCCTGAATGTAGTGTTTTTGGTACGGTTGTAAGTGGGTCGCGTGTTGAGATTGTTAGTTGAGTGGTTGTTGGAGTGCTGTGTGGTGTTTTGGTGTGTTGTTGTGTTGATTCGGCGGGGAAGGGGTTCTGCTCTGTGGGGACGTGAGGGTCTAGAGTTAACGGGAGTGGGGAGAAGGCTTCTGGCGGTGTGGCCGGCGCCCCCTCTCCCCTGCCCTCCCTCGCGGGAGGACATGTTGGTGGAGTGTTGGGTTCTGTGTCTGATAGAGAGCGTTGTCTTATCTGAGAAGCGGCTGGTGCCCTACTTGTACTCACTCCCCCCCCCCCTACTATAATGGGGGTTTTCCCATACGGTCTGGAGCCTTTCAGTACACCAGGCTCTACTGCTTCTCAGCAACGTTCTAAGTAAGAAAAAGGGGTAGAGGAAGAGAAAGATAGGAAAAAAGATAGATTGGTAGTCGACTCACCCTTCCGTTGTTGTTGTGATGGTCCGGCTACCGCAGGGCTCTACGTATGGTAGAGTTACGAGTACGGAGCGGGACGTGCCTGAGCACGTAGCACGTGGCACGAACTGGACTTTGAATATCTTTGGATTGAATATCTTCTAATGTCCAGTCGTGCCTGTGTACTTCTTCCGACTCCAATAAGTTGAGGAATATTCCTTCTTTTGCCTTCACTGTGAGATAACGAGCAGGTACGTCTGTACAGCGCAGTGGTCACGGTGAGAGTCGACACATAGGGAACCGCGCAAGCGACAGATCTTAGTGTGCATACCCAAGTTACTAAGACAAGCACTCCTAACGTACACGCCCTGCTGAAAACCTTGTGAACAACTGGGTTGTTCATAGTGTTATTAATGTTAACGGTTGCAAAACATGGTATTTTATGTATACGTATTGATATTATGTTCTGGAGTTCATAACATCAAATTAGTGCTGAAAAATTGTTATTTAAACGTCACTGTGGCAATATTTCTTAACTTGGGTTGGTTGAGCCATTTTTAAAGTGGATGCATTCAAACCAATGCCACCTGTTGATGCTAATCCCTCGGTATGGCGAAAATATGGAAGAATTATCGCAAAAATGTTTGCACGCCAGCTAAAATGTATGCTCTGTTGTTTACAGTGTTTCCACATCTGCTACCCTCCAAAAGGAAAGTTAAAACAGGAACTGAAAAACTGTGTTAGTAGAGCTAATTACACGACTAGCGGTTGGCGAGTTACGTCAAGCAATTAAAGAAAACAAATTTTATATCCAGTGTTAGTGTACGGTACATGTATTGTCATCAGCTTTCTTTTCTGAATGCTACCATCTTAACACGTTGCCTGCGATTGCCTAGCTGGTGCAAATCTTTACTTTGTACACACAGTCACTAGAAAGCCTTGAAAAAATTATAGAACCTAACCTGAGTGACCCACCGGCGGGTCGTATCGCACTCAACGTGTTAAGACTAAAAATGTAGCTCCCAGAAACGTTTCCCATTCTGTATTACAACTTGACGTAGGGGCTGGCAGGGGTGCTACATGAGT
>VCRD01004815.1:34164-45017 GCA_006783055.1 Trinorchestia longiramus
TTAAAGAAAACAAATTTTATATCCAGTGTTAGTGTACGGTACATGTATTGTCATCAGCTTTCTTTTCTGAATGCTACCATCTTAAGACTAAAAATGTAGCTCCCAGAAACGTTTCCCATTCTGTATTACAACTTGACGTAGGGGCTGGCAGGGGTGCTACATGAGTTTTGATGATGATTTGCTAACCTTGTCTCTCGCTTTGCAAGTAAGAGAAATCGAATGCCGCATGAAGGCTCGAACCAGGGACTCCCCATAAGCAGAAGCTGCTCTCCCCTTCACCATTGTGGTGGTGGTGGTGGTGGTGGTTGTTTTCACCAACAAAACCAGAAAAAATGAACGGAGGAAATCATTTTTGCTCTCAGTTGTCGCTATAGTAGTGCGATGGGTACAATAATTTCACCTCCCAATTGTTTTTGAGATTTATTGATACCTGATGACAAGCTCTACCGAACTGTCCACAGTGCTCATTGTTTCAGAAAATTTACTTAGCCTAGATATAAATATTTTATTTTGAAGGAATGCTTAATGTTTGGTAAATATTTTGTGTTATTGTTTTATTGTATGAAATGCAATTGTATCATTTCATGAAGGGTTTCTCTTTTTGCTTTGGTGTGCTTAAGTAATCCAGTTAAGAAGTGCGGTATTGCCAATTACAGTTCCGTGCATATTTTGTTTCTGCCTGGAATTGTTCGCTAAGTTCAGTGTTGTCTGTGTAAAGACAAGAAGTGTCCTGTTCAATTGGAGGAGCAGGTGACCGCAACTGCGCTGCTATTGTAAGACATTGTCGACTTCTCTCTACCCTACAGTTGCAAGACGCAAGTGCTGCAAGTTGTTTGCTTCTAGATTTTGTGTTGAATTCTTGAGTTTTAGATTTTTAGTTACATAAACAAGGCTATTAAACCCATCCAGCCAACCTTTAGTCCACCTCCCACCCCTCTCCTAAACCCCTCCCCTCCTCAGTCACCTCCCCTACCCGCTCTATCACCAATCCCCCCTCCTCTCCATTCATTCCCCCTACTCCAATTCAACTGTAATGGTCTTCAACATTGCTCTTCTTAACTCACCCACTTCATGTCCACTCATTCCGTCCTCATAGCTTCTATCCAGGAAACAAAACTCTCCCTCTCCTCAAAAGCTCGCCTTCATCTCTTCTATTCCTTCGTCCGTCGCGACAGACCACCGGGCAGGCGGACTGACGGCGGCCTGGCTTTCCTCATACTTCACTCCATCCCTTACTCCCCTCCGATCATCTCTTCCCATATGATAACACAATAGAACACCAAGCCATCACTGTCACATCAGGTAACAGCCCCTACAGATTACAACATTTACATATCCCCTCCAACCTCCTGCCCTCCTGCGCACTTCCCTGACATTTCCCACTTCCTCGATCATCAAACGGACTTCAATATCATCTTAATGAGCCATTTCAACGCTCTCAACCCCGCCTGGTTCTTATTAACAAACGATGACAGGGCTGCAGCGAAGGGCATCAGCGTAATCAATGCTCCATCATCCTCCTCAATCAAGATTCCCTCACCCGCCTCCTTTCCAACGGCAATCCTTCTTCCCCTGATCTCACCATCGTCAGCCCCCAACTAGCCCTTGAAACCACCTGGACACCCCTTGCTGGCTTAAACTCTGACCACCTCCCCATAGCAATTTCCCTCCTCACAACCTCCCCGCAGAACCTTCACCAACTTCAACAAAGCAAACTTGGAAGCCTCTATCCTTCACACTGAAGAGATCTTCCATAATGCTCCACTACCCTCCTCCAGCACAGAAGGACAGCCTTTCATCCGTCTCACCCTCCAAGACTGTTGCACATCGTTTCATCCCCAGGGGCTGCAGGAAAAATTTAATCCCGAACCTTCCTCCCTCTGCTATCCCCCTAATCAACCAACGAGACCTACTTCGCTTTTCCAATCTCAGTGACCCCTCTCTCCCCGACCTCAAAAACATCACCTCTGCCACTTCAACTCACCCCCGCCAGATCTGGATGTGACGAAGTCCAGTTCCATGACCTACAACAAAGCTCCTCCAAATTCTGCTCCCTCCATAAATCCCTCTCCGGCAAATCCAACAGCCAACTCTCCCAACCAACCCATCACTTTCGGCAGCCGAGTCACCACCTCTAACTCCATCATAGCATAATTCTTCTGCTGTCAATTCACAAATGTTCATCACTTCCGACGTAACAGATAATCCCGCGAGATCTTTAGATCTATTCGCAAGCCTCACCCCCAAACTGATCCTTCCATTCTTTCACCGACAACGAAACAAGGAAACCCATCAAAAAGTACGGCACTTCCACCGTAGCCGGCTTGGGCAACCATACCATTCTCCACATCTGCCACCTCGGCCCTTCACGGCATAATTTATCTCAGCAACACTTTCATCCTCTCCCACACTACTATCCCTTCCATTTGAAAACCAGCCATTATCATCACCATCCCCAAACCTGGCAATCCACCCTCACTCAGCTCTTCTTACCGCCTGATCTCACTTCTCTGTCCTGCCGTCAAAGTGCTGGAACGTTTGCTCCTTCGGCACCTGACGCCAGCCATACTCTCTGACTCCCAATACGGTTTCTGCCCCTTTTATATCACCACCTCCGCTCTTCTTCCCCTAAGTCACACAATCGCTGCAGGTTTCAACCAGCATCGCCCTCCCCACCGCACAGCTATTATGGCCATATACTTTTCCAAAGCCTCTAACATCGTCCCCCACCCTCAACTTATCTTATAACTCCCTCTTTCTCCCTCAATCATCACATAGTCCACTGGCTTGACTGCTACCTCAAGGGCAGATCAGCCAAATGCTCCTACAACCACCACCTTTCCTTCTCAAAACCCGTCCTAGCGCGCGTCCCCCAGGGTTCCGTCATATCCCCAGCACTCTTCAACCTATTTGTCTCCAATTACCCTTCCACTGCACTTCTTATCTCTTCATATACAGACGACTTCATGGCATTAGCCACAACAATCAAAATCTTTGACGTCTCCACCACCCACTCCGCCCACTCCTCTGACGTCGCCACATGGGCCCAACAAAAGGGCCTCACAGTATCAAAAGCTAAATCAAAATCCTCCTTCTTCACTCCTGACACCCACCAATCCCGCACCAACCCTCATGTCACCTGGGAGGGGACCGACCTAACGCACTGTTGGTCCCCCAAGATCATTGGAATTACCTTCGATCCCCACTTCACCTTCACCCCTTACAAAAAATAATTTGTGAGAGGACCTGAAATAGATTGAACATCCTAAAAGCCTTTGCTGGTTTCACCTGGGGCCAGCAAAAGGAAACCATTACTGTCACATACAAGGCCTTCATCAACTCAATAGTCACGTACGCAGCTCCCATCTGGTTCCCCAACGGTTCCCCGTCATATAAAGCAAAACTAAGCAATGCAGAACGCCACCCTTCGAATAGCCCTCGGATCCCACAAAATGGCTTCCCCCTCGCACCTTCACAGGGAAACGGAGTCATCCCTGTAGCCGACCACCTTTCCCTCCTCTGCTCCCAGTACATCCTCAACTCCCTCCGCCCTCACCACCCCAAATACCTCACAGGCGCTCAATCCTCCAGCCCACGCAGCATGAAACATACCTTCTAATCCCGCTTCCTACCCTCCATAGCTCACCTATCTCCAAACGGGGACTGCCTTCCCTCCACCTATAGGCAATCCCTAAACTCCCTGCATTCCTCGGCAGTTCAGCTGGTCATTCTCTGCAGCGGACCCCAATAGGGTCCTCCAACTTTCTCCCCCAGCCATTTCTGAACAATAACGATCCCTTCTCTCATCCACCCGCACTTCCCTCTCCCAACTCCGATCGGGCCACAGCAGAGCCCTGAACTCTTACTGGGTCCTAATAGGAGCAGCGCAGGACCCCACGTGTCCCGCCTGCGGCGCAGCGGACCAGACCACCAGTCACTACTCCAGCTGCCTCGACACCCCTCCACCTTACCCCTCTGGACCTCTGGCTGGACCCGATATCAACGGTAACCTTTCTCTCCTGTGTCCCTTCACTCTCAACCTATATCCCTCCTATTCGCCTCCCACCCGAGCCTTCCCCACACCCTGAGTTTCCCCCCCCCCGGATCACTCACTGGGCAAACAACAACAAAAACAACAACATTAGACTTGTTTAGCTTTGTTTGGCGAATTTGTTTTGAAATGTTTCGTTAAGATACCATAAAGACACTAAACACAAGTCAGGGATCGTGCTTTTTCATCGAATGTGTGCATTTTGTGGTGCTTCAAAAAAAGAATCTCTGTTCAGTGTATCATTGCATTATAATTGTATTAATGCCTTATATATCATGCCAATATAATTTTGCCATTGCTCTGTATATCATGGCAACATAATTGTATTATTGCCTTGTATATCATGACAATATACTTCTATTATTGCCCTATATATCATGGCAACATAATTGTATAAGACAGCTCCCGTGGAAATTCCACGGTTCAAAAGTGATTAAATTAAGGATTTTTCGATCCATAATTGCGTTATTCGTTTGATTAGATTCGACAGATTTGAACTTATTATAAAGACGAATGTATTAAAGATTTACGACAAATCATTGTGTTTCAAATGACTATTCTTCGTGAATATATACAGAACTTCCATTCTGCATCTTATCGACCGATGACATGGCCGTGTAAGAAATAAAAGCTAATAACTGAAAAAATTGAGTATTTAATAGTAGTCCGGCTTCTTTGTTATCCTCAACACTATGCTTATAATTTATGCATACTCTTTCTGATTTCAGTTCGATAATTCTTCTTCAGTAATCAGGGCTGGGAAGTCGGATTTATAGACTTGATAAGTCGGAGTCGGCAAATTTCCACCGACTCCGACTCTCCAAAAAAATCTAATAACAAACATAGGTATCAAAGATGACTATGATGGACAAACGCTTAAGGTGATAGCAATACCCCTAGCCGTGTAAAATCAATGAATAGAAGAGAACCTCACCTAATTGACAATGATATACTGTTGGCATCAGTACTTGTTGATCCCAAAAACCGAATATAATTAGATGATGACCAAGGCAAAAGAGCAAGAAAGTCTCTGCAATCTTGCAGTGGAAATGAAAGGAATACTTGGTAAACCTATAGAAAACCGTACTTCAGACACTCACAACATTGCAATTGGATCTCACTCATCATCTTCCAGAGATGGTGATACCTTTACAAAGTATCTTCAAAGACTGAAAAATGAAAAAGCCTAAAAAAGACGAATAGAAGTAGCTCAGGCAGTAAATGTTAAATTATCCAAAATTAAAGAGGACTACAAAGCCTAGAAAGAAATAGAGAAGTATGATCGAAAAAGCAAATTATCGTTGGAGGAAACTATCCGATCCTATCCTAAAATCATCAGAGAAGCAGCTCTCACCGTGATAGCTATTCCTCCAACTCAAGTCAGTGTGGAGAGACTCTTCTCTGTTCTGAAGCTAATGAAGTCAGATCTGAGAGCTTCAATGAAAGAAGATATTGCGGAAGCAATTTTATTCTTAAGAACTTACAAATGTGATTAAATTTTTCTTTCTTTTTCTCCTCGTGTCGTAAGATTTAATCCTGCATTTTGTTTACACTTTACACCACGATGATTTATAACTGATTTTGCTGATAAAATATCACTTTTGAAAACGTTATTGACTTAGGATTTAATCTTTAATTTTGTTCATTTAATAAAGCTTTATAATTGATATTGTTGATATAATGATTTTATTAAAAACCTATTGTTGCCTTATGATTTAATTCAACATTTCGATAATATCATTAAGGTTCATAATCGATACAATAATATTATTCTTATAAACCTTTTTTGTCCAAGGCTACGTGACTCATGAAATATTTATGCAAGTGTTTTGGATTATATAATTATCATTGTGTATTCTTTATGAAATTTTCATATGGTTCTACTTTTGCTTTATTGTCTATATGCATGTCAAAGATGTGTAACAGGCGTTTTAGTAGCTAATAAACTTTTTTTTGTCAGTATGAGTTATTTTTTCCTTTTCTATTTAAACTATAAATTTAAGATTATCAATTCCAAAACAATATGTATGAAAATTGTTTACTGTTACTTAATATAAACAATCAGCATTGAGCTACCTACTGTGTTTTTTTCAATAAAGTTGTTAAAAAAGGCAAAAAGGCATAAAGTTATTTATAACTTTAAAAATAGCCTGATGATTCACTTGGCAGTGATAAAATGTAATTTTTGTTGATAGGTAACATAAAATAGGCATATATCCAGTTACTATTAACAAGTTGGAGTCGGTCCTTCAAATATCCAGGAGTCGGAGATACTATCTATTATACGTGTAAATGTAGATTATATAGCGATACGTCTTTATTATATTTGTCTATTTGTGATTTAATGATTGATGAGAGTGATGTATATAAAAAGGACAGGTGTTTCTGCGTACTTTTAATTGCACAATGATTGATTGTCGATGAGTTCTTTTCTCTCTCATAATTTACGTAAACTTGGTTTGAATGCATGGTTTTTCTGCATGCTGTCCTTCCATTTAACTTCAATTAATACTTGTAAATAACACAATTAATTCAATTCAAGAAACATACGTAATCGCACTGGAGGGACTCTAATCCTCTGAATACATGAAATGGTGAAAGGTTCGTGATACTTCTTTCCAATGACAATAGAGAGGACAATAATACACACAAAAGATTTAATACACGAGATTCTAAACATCGAAACAAAACAAAAATAAAAACGTATATTTTCAATAAAGTTGGTGCATAAGAAATGTAACAGCATTGGTTTTTAAAGATGCCTTATAAAATTCTTAAGTGGTAAGTATTCTACGCATAGTAGATGATATAACAGCGGTACCTACGGGTAACTGCAAACATTCATATCGCGGAATAAACGTTATATATACATGGTGAATCAAATGAAATTCGATTTTTTAATAATGACTTAAGAGGTAGTCATTGGTGACACTCCTGTAAATTCTGATATGGTAGGTATTCTACGCATTTTGGGTGATAAGCGAAATTTTTTCTTTAGGCACAGCTTAGAATTAACATCATTGCATTTAACAAAATCGAATGTTTAACACCTGAGAAAGACAGAAAACGAAAAATTATTAGATTGAAATGTTAAAACATGAAGTTGTTTGTAATTGTTATTGAATTGAAAATTGTAAATATTGTGTTGAATAAAAACGGACCTTACATTTCAGAGAAAGACTAAAAAAATTATAAAATGAAACAGTGGATGTCTCAAATTTCAAGATTTAGATGTTGTTATAGATAAGACGAGTTGTAGTGGACTAAAGTTCTGAGGTTTCACATTCACTTATTGTAACAAAACAGTTACTAACATTAAGGAATGAAGTTTATGATTATACCTTCAAAAAACAATAAAATACCATAAAAGATAAATAAAAAAAATCTAAAAGCCATAGAAGAAGAATACACTGGGGAGCAAGCACAAATTCATGTACAATTCCATTTATTTTTAGGCAAAATATAATTTCTTTCATATCAAAATGTTTTTGCTTTTTGTTTTGCCTTATGAAAACAACATTATGAACATTGAAACATTTATCACGTAAAGAAGCACCAATTAATAAGCCCGAAATTTAAAAGTAAAAAAGTACAAAACGCCTCGGTTTTTGATAAATTTAAATTAGTCGATTTGACTCCTGAGCTACAGAATTGTAGCACGAGTTTGACATTTACGTTTATTTCGTTTGAATATTGTTAACTCTACTTCAGTTTACACTCAAGTTGTGTGACAAACATATGGTAGATATGGATATGTAGTATGTTTCGTTACTAAATTAATTTTGTTTAATCATGCATATTAACTAAGTTTTCTATATTTGTTTGCTCCTTTGATATTCGAAAATGATGTCACGTTTTTTTTAAATTCTTAATTGATTGGTTTTTCTCCATATGCGTAGGCGGTTTATTCCAAAGCAATGCACCTGACATTGAAAGAGCTCTTTGTCCAGCATCGGACAAGCGGAAGCTGATGTTAACATCGTATCGTCGATTAGGTTTCACACCCTGATAGTGGGTGGATGGAATTTAACAACGTTGGTAGAACTTTGAAGGCGATATAGAGAGGATAATACATATTTGACCTTGTGAATGAGTAGTTTTTGTTATCAGGGTCCAGTTAAGCTTTTTCATGACAGGGGTTGCTTGATCGTTTTTTCTGGTTTCCTTTGCATACTACTTCAGCAGCAAAATTCCAACATTTCTGTAACTCCTTTTGAAAACCTTTAGGTACATCTCCCCAGACCAAGTCACAGTAGTCGAAGCGTGATGACACTAAAGATTGGATGACTGATAATCTAGTTTTCTCGTCGCAGCGAAGGAACATTAAGGGCTTTTTGAAGTTCAATTACTATATTTTTTATGGCTAATAAATTCCAAATTAAGTTACACTGTCATCAAGAGGAAGACACAAGTGGATAATAACTAGGCTTGAAATTAAGCAATCTAGATACACGAGGCCTAGTAAAAAATATAACCTGCATTTACTACTATTGGCTAAACTTCATTAAAGTCAATGTTCAGTTTTTTTTATCACACGTAAGGCGAGGACATCTGAGTACACATGGTTAAATAAGAAGAAGAATATTTACCTTACCAGACAACCTGTAATTCCTATACCTATAGGACAAGGCATAATCTGGTTTAACCAGCGAGTTTGTTAAATATGATCAGAATAATGCTAATCAAATGGCAGTGCATATTCATTTACAAACAATGGTGATGCATGAATATCCCATTATCAGGTTGCTTAGATATAATATGCAGATTTCTCACTCAAGCAGGTCGGTTCTGATTAAATCAAAAATAAAATAAGCACTAAAACAAATGTCCTAGGAAATTATTACTTATAAAAAACAAATACAGGCACAATATAACAACCTAATAAGATCAAAAGATTATATAAAACAAATAGAACATAATTAGGGCATGAATAAAATACATCCTAAACATTGTAAAAAAATATAATGAACACCCTAAGACATAGTTAACAATAAAGAAAGCCAAACAAGTGAGCATATAGCACATTATGGATATCCTTATCTAGCGCCTATATCATCTGGCGTAGGATGTGCTCAGCAGACCATAATGTTATGGGTAATCCATAAAATTTAAAATTTTGATAGCATGACCCGAGCCAAAATACTTTCAGCACTAAGAACGCTACAATAATATTAAGAGTTGATGATTTATCAATAATACATGGATGACAATTATAAACAAAATTCTATACTTCCAAGTAAGCAACACAAAACGATTTAAGGATAAGATAAACCTATTCTTTGTTGAGAGAAAAATAAAGTAGTGTTTTCTCACAACCATAATTATGCAATACTGACAATGCAGCATAAAGGTAAACTGCAAGCTTAGGTAACAATAATAATAATGATGGCGCATTTTCCAAACTATCTCAAGGTATACCTAAGAATGAAAATATATCTTTAGACCATGTTCTTTTAAAAGTCAGACAGGGACTAATATTATAGTAAATCTATAAGAATTATTTCTGGTAAAGTTGAGAAAGCATGGACGGAACTTGAATGCAATACATATTATCCGAGGCCTAGTTAAACTGCACTACAGATGAAATAAAAAGAAATTTCCTTCTCAATTATTTTATAGATAGGATAAGCCTATTTTACAAGGGAATGAAATCAATATTGTTCTAGGCTGAATAAGAGTTTATAAAATTCTTTCTTCTTCTAGATATAGAAATCAATGCAGAGGTAAGTTTGTGATTCAAGACAATTTTCAGTCTGTAGTTAAATCTAGTACTCCTATTTATGGTCTCGCTACAACATATTCTGATTCCATTTCAATTCAGTCAGTATATTAAAGAAATTGAGCAAGAAAGAAAATAGGTTATAAAAGAAGTTTACCGTCTCATTTAAACAGTAAAAGGAAAGTAATTCAAGTGAATATATTGTGGTAAAGCAGACAGGGCTTATGACAGCAAAATATCACAATGGAT
The DNA here is from genome assembly GCA_006783055.1 of Trinorchestia longiramus. Lineage (NCBI taxonomy): Eukaryota > Metazoa > Arthropoda > Malacostraca > Amphipoda > Talitridae > Trinorchestia > Trinorchestia longiramus. The sequence continues at coordinate 44,184 of VCRD01004815.1, forward strand.
GACATCTCACAATGGATGAGCCACTAAATAATCTCAACATCAGTTTTCAAACAGACAGGCTAGGTCGATTAGAAGATTAGATGAGAAATACCCTCAGTACTAGTTAAGACCCTAAATTGATCTCCTAAGTCCTAAAGTGCAAGTTTTAAAACTTAGTTATTTCAAGGATCTACCCTAGGACATTTTTACATTACGTACATCCTAAACAAAAAGAACACATATGAAATAAAACAATCCTACACTTACAATATCCTAAATATATAAGTGAGTTTTTAAAAATACTTCAAAGTTCTAAACACAATTAAATAGACTTACTGTCCATCATTTCACTTTAAGGCACTAAAACTTACGTTGTTGTCTGAACAAGAGATAAATAAGGAGTAACGTATTTTGTAAGGGCCTGTGAAGTTAGCTTCATTGGTGCTATTTCTCACTAATGAACTCCACTAATTTTAACAAAGAGGTTCTTTTATGATACTGCTGCTGTGACCTAGACTTGAGGTTAAATAAAGGCTGTCAGGTTTTAGACTCAGCTTTTATTCTTGCAGGCCAGAATGAGTAGAATAGAATAGAATGAGGCTATAGGAACGAACCTTTTGGCCCATTCTTGGGTCGGATTATTACTTCGATAATTATTCGGTTGTTTACCCAAGTCCCATGCCGTATTTCTAGCCGCATCAACCATGTCGGCAGCGGGATTCGAACCCGGGTCTTTCCGCTCGCAAGCAGATTCGCTCACCAGTCGACCAAGCTGGTGGCACCAGTCGACCAAGCTGGTGAGTAAATAAGGGAGTTCTTCGTTCTTCAACATGCATGGGATCTTGCCAAAAAGGA
>VCRD01004816.1:13938-29573 GCA_006783055.1 Trinorchestia longiramus
TGGCAATTTGATTTAAATCACCAGCTTGGTCGACTATCACCAGCTTGGTCGACTGGTGAGCGAATCTGCTTGCGAGCGGTAAGACCCGGGTTCGAATCCCGCTGCGGACATGGTTGACGCGGCTAGAAACACGGCATGGGACTTGGGTAAAAACAACTGAATAATTATCGAAGTAATTATCCGACCCAAGAATGGGCCAGAAGGTTCGTTCCTCTAGCCTCATTCTATTCTATTCTATTCTAATTATTGTAATCAATATTATCATACATATTCCGTCATATATTCTCAGTGGAATTCGAACATTGGGTTTTATTCTCAATTGCGATAGACACGGATAAATAAATAGTTAATACAGAAATGAGTATGGCGGAGCACAATGTAGGGGTTGACAAACATGCCACAAAGTGATCATTATTTTGTTCAAGGATATCAGTAAAACTTCACAGGGACTGGAGAAGTAAAACATTTGGTTAAAGTCACCATCGAGCTGTCACGACTTCTTCAATAGTTCTCATGCAAAAAGATTGCAGTGTTTTCGAACAAACACCAACATGGACAACTTCTTCTAGCACTCGTTGCTTAAAACATTTCAGTTGTCTACGAAATCCCTTTTAATTGGTCTCAATCAGGCACAGTTTTGAAGAAATAGAAGAAACTAGACTTTTAAGAGCATTGTTATCACCAGAGCGAAGTTGTAGTCTTGTAGTGAGAATAGTTTGGACTAAAGCGTGCTATGAACTGATAAAGCATTGCCAGTGAGAGTGACTGGCCGGAGAAGTCCCGTGGATTTCGTGGAGTCCGCCGTAAAATTTAAGGATGGAAATTATATGAGAGGTATTTCATATTAGTCATTATTACCTTTGATTTCATAGGACTGCAAAAACAATTATACCATTTGAGACAGATTTTCCCCCTTCTGGAAAAGACAAAGAATTGGAAATGACTCGGAGTTCATACTTGTCTCGTCATATCGAAGGAAGATTGGCCCCGGCCTCTGAAGACTTAAACCCTCTAGACTACTTTTGTTGGTACGCCAGCAAAAAAAATGTTTCAGTAACACTTTTTAACGACTTTGTCGCCTATCGCGTTAAAACTTATGCAAGGACTCAAACGAACGAGAGGAGATTGTTTGCACTTTGCTCATGCTCAGTTTAACCCTTTACCGACGAATTTATTTTTCTAGTTTCTACGTTTAAGCTCACAAAGACCGTCTGTACACTGATGCAATGAAGCACGCTGAGAGCCAGGCAGCCAAAAGAACAACGCTGTAACATGCCGAAGCGTTTAAACCTAGTAGCAACCTCATATTGCTCACATATAATATAATTTTAACATAATTAGCATTTTTTCTGATGTTCCCCGTGAGTGCCATACGGCGGTAGAGGGTTAAGTCAGCATGGTGACAGTAATTTTTATCTGGCAAACTACAGTTTCGAAGTTTTGTATGAAGATCCGAAATTGCCTATCCAGCCAAGTGAACACGTGGTTCAGCCTGCAGCAGAGAAGTTTCAGTGATGGGCGCTTATTACATTCAACGTATTTAAATGATAACTACTAATACATCGTTTAATTGAATTTAACTACTAAATACTAAATATATAAGATATTTAATAATACTTGAGTAAATACTTCTCTCTTAAAACTAAATTCATATATTAAAGAGTCTAGAAACTTGTAGATTGAGTTTACTTAATAAAAGGTAAGATATAATTCATTTAGTAATAATCTTGGCACCACTTTAACCTTTTCGGTCTCGACGACATCTCTGGTAGCCGTAGTCATTTTCGCCTATTAAGATGCAGAGCAACACGTGTGTCTGTGCAAACGCTGGTAGGGCAGTGCAAGCTACAGTTTGTTCAGGACAATGCAGTGACCGTAAAACATCACAAGGCATCTTTTTTTAAAATTCGATGTTAAATATGTTGAAAAGGTTCTGATATCTGCATCATGGTACCGAAAGGGTTAAAGTGTACGTGCGCTGTACTATCGTAGGGGAAAATAGCTTCATTAAAACTGACACACGTCTAGAATTTCAAGCAGCAGGACTAACAATTATTATTGTCTTAATATTTGGCTCGACCGCTGCAGTTTATAAATCAGCTGGAAAAAAGAGTGAAAAAAGAGTAAAAAGTACCATTGTACTCTAAATTACTTATTTTCATTTAATTTTAAACACAAACACCAACACAGTTCCATAACATCCCGCCTATACTGTCATGCATTATTTTTACAAGTAACCGATGTATAACGATGTGCGAAAGAATTTGATCAATACAGTATATTTATGCAGACATAATTTAAATACATTCCTTTGAGATGCATTCCATGAGAAGCCCTCAGGGGGGTATGATCTAGGGGATTATTTTTCACATATTTTTGAGACTTAACGTTCTTCGAGGGATAGGTAAGATTTCCGGGCTGCACACAAGGAGGTATACTGAGACTGTCTGTCCTCGTCAGTGCTCCTTGGGAATTTAGTATACCTCGACGGGAATTCGAACGAGCTACTTACCTTAGCGCAACCAATGTCGGTTGCACGAGTCTGTTGTAGGTTTAGTTCTTGTATGTAAGTAGACCTTATTCATCCGTTTTCTCCCTCCGTGTCGGTTTCAAGGAGGAGGCCTCGGAGCTGACCTTCTGCACGAGTGTCTTCGATTGTAATCTATAGTGTTCAGTCCTTCATTTTTGTTTCTCTAAAATATTCTCTGCTCCTGCTGAAACACCTTTGAAACAGCTGTAGAGGTACATCACTATTGGCTTTAATCTAGCAACCTGAAATGTTTAAAACAATAAACCACCAGCTTGGTTGATTGGTGAGTGAACCCGCTTGCGTTGCGGGAAGACCTGGGTTCGAGATCCGCAACCGCCGTGTTCTGTTTGTGCTTGACCATTGGCGGCTAGAATTACGGCATGGGACTTGGTTATCGACCCAAGAATAGGCCAAACGGCTTTTTTCTTATGCCTCATTCTATTTGTGTCTATATTATCTAAATCAAACAAAATATAATTTCTCTAATTCATATTCATGAAAATAGGGCACTTTCATATTCCATTATTATAAGAATTTAATTTTCAGCTGGAGTAACATTATATTAGACAAAGCTTTCACACTCCTAAACAAAGCATTATGCATTATAAGCTCTCGATAATATATTCTATTAAAAAGTATAGAAGTCCTGTAAAAATTTTACTACTGCAACGACAATGATATTATATTTGTCTAATATTATACAATATTAGACAAAGCTTTCACACTCCTAAACAAAGTGCATTATACGCTTTCGATAATATATTCTATCAAAAAGTATATAAGTCATGTATAAATTTTCCTACTGCTAAACTTTAAATTCTGATAAGGAACACACACAATGAAAATAGTTCAAAAACTCAGAACTTGGGCCGAACAATTAAAAGTTCTTATCAGAGTGCAATAATATCAACTGTTCAGCACTTTTGTCGTTTTTATTTATTTTACTAACGTTAAACCATCAAGAGAGAATATCCTCTCGACCGGGGCGGAAGACGGCAAAGTTGTGTTAAAACGAAGAAACAATTTTTAGAATAAGAGGATGCCGTTTCAAGTTTTCATTGTCCTTGTCACTGTCGTTGAGCTACGTCATAACCTGCATGTCTACTCAAGATTCGCTGAATGAGCTTTTCTTTTCAAAGCCGAAGTACTCATTTTCAGACGACGTCGAGTTTGCCTTCTCTGTAAAATTGGCTGAATTTGCTGACTGAAAATCGAGGCAGAAATTGTGAAGTAATTTTTTTAGTGAAATCATTTTGCTCTCGTGGTCCCACGCTTTGTTGATATCCACCCATCGCAACTTGAAGTTAGGATAAGTGGTCGTAGCCAATATAGAGTCATGAAACTGATTCATCAACTACCTGAAAGTATTTTTGAAACATTTTCTGAAGGGTTTCAAAATCAGAATCGTTGCAACACTCTTCGCGAAAACTCATCCTCAACTGCTTGTCACGCTGTGAGCGTGACCAAAGAGCCATAGCGTTACAACGACATTCAAATGAATTTCATGTGTCGTACTTGGACGTTCAAATTCGTTTCAAGAGTCGTACCTAGACAAAATATTATTTCAATGTATTTATATACACAATCTTGTATTTGAATACACGTTTTTAAATGTTTTTAAAAACCCATTTTTATATACACAAATGTATTCAAATACGTATTTAAATACAATGTACTTAACTACTGCCCAACGCTGAGAAGCCTCATGGCATTGTATTATACAATATCTTTGAAAGCAGTAGAATCAAATTCCAAGGATTATTATCAATGCCTTATTGAAGCTTAAAATAGGAAAAAAATCAAGGTATTTCTATTAGACATAAGAACAGATTCCTGATTTGCACTTTCTGTCAGAGCTTACGACGGCTAAGTTTTCATGTGTCGTTAGCAGACTGCTAAAATGAATCATTCCGTCTTTATTCCCACTACATTTCTCCTGCATTCCCACCGGCTTTTATTCGCCCTCAGTGTGATTGATGGGCGTCGGTAATTGCAAGACTGAGACTTTCTGAGCTCGGTCTCGCTTCCGTGGGGAGCGAAGAGGGCTATCAGCGCACCCCCAGCGGGTGCTTCAAAGCATTTGCACACAATTTGAATTATTTTTCATGCCTTAATACCGTTCATTGTTCTCCAGTTAGTAACTAACGTGGTATCTAACTCTAGTTACTATTTTTGCAGTTAGCCGACAAGTATCCAATCATACGGAACATAAAAATTAAACTACAAGAAAATTTCTTCTAGCCCAATTTTTCTTCAGATAAGTGCAGTTTTTTCCAGAATTATGAGTTTAAGTTCGGAGATCATCAGAAACAGGTGTGAATTTGCATAAATTTCCAGTCTCAAAAATTTTCAACAACCTGAGTTTGTGTTGGCAAGGTTATTGCTCTTAGGGTGGATCCACAGTGAATTTACGTAGGAGTAGATGGAGATGCCAGAAAACTTAATTAAAGGCGCCACCCTTAGAGCACCTCAAACAAAGAAGCGCCCACTAAAACCAGTTGCAGCGCATGAGTGTAAGATATTAGCCATCAAGTTTGGATGGCCTCTCGTCAGCATCTTGCATACTATTAGCGTACGAAGAAAACGTCCAGACATACAGTAGTTGTTCCATGACCACCATGTTACTTAGTGTCTTGTACTTGGAATAAGATGTGACATTCTTTGCTCTCTGGGACACTCAAACATGTTCACCGAAATGATTGAAATCTATACGAACGTAATCCCAATCGTCCCAACACCCAATAACATGCATTTACAATATTATGCATGATGTATGAATATTATTTTATTCTTGAAAAAGTTGCAGCAGGAAAATGTTATGATGTCCTTGATTACATCAAATAATCTGAGTTTATGACAGAACCACGCCCACGCTATATGCTTGACGCATGGCCTCCATAGTCCACAGTTGCCAATTATCTTGCCACGAGAGAGACTGCTATTTACGGCCTTATCTGGAGGTTAGAGCGACCCACCACGTTCCCAACTTATCGTAGAAATAACTCCCATAACATATTAAATAATTTCACCTCAAGCAACAGCTTTCTAAATGATGGCTCATTAGTAGGTAAATGAAGGACTTCAACTAACGCCTCTCCGCGTGATGCAACATGTATTATGCTGTAAGTTGATGGGACAGTTGCCGTTGTAAAATCTGTCAACAGCTGGAGGCGCTGGAGCAGCAAACACTTATGTAGAGGAAGTCGTACCAGCTCGTGCTTGTGGCATAACATCACAAAGGAGAAATTAGTTCACTCGAATATGACGTCCTTTGAACATAAACGATTGCTTTCACCTCAGCGCTAACTTGACTAAATTTAAACTCTGGCCATTACAGTAATTTTGAAATGTTATCGGCAAAACAGAGAGAACGTGAGTATCTCCAAAAGATGACAATCATTGTGAACATACTCGTACAGTAAAATTTTAAGATTGATTTTATTAATTTAGCTTAATTTTTTAAACTCTCCTATTTTTAAGTTTTAATCTTCAACTGGGAACTGAATGGACAATCTAGTTTACTATAAAATCTGGAATAAATTGTTAGAACATAAATTTTTTGCATAAAACACGTTCATTCATGTAATAATATATATTGTGTCCAAAGAAGTTAATATGGTCATACATTTTTCATCAGGCAAGCTATGAAAGTGTAAGAGACATCAAAATAAAATGGAATTAATATGCACGTGGGACGAAGCGGTGACGGCAGATAAACATTAGCACTGCGTGGTTTTGATTTGCAAAATGACTTCTGTGTTTTAGCGAGACTGACTACGCACATGAAGCATTATTGACTGTTGAGCTCATATGTGAGTGTTTATCACATTGGAATAAGGTAAGATTTAATGGTGTGTCTAGTCTCTAGTGCGTTAGGCATAAAGTGAGGGCTGAAGTATTGAGATAACGAAAGGGACAGTGTGTACACGAGTGTGTGCTTTGTATGTGAGAAAACTCTGAGCTGGAAGGAACATGTTCTCGCGAGCTGGAGTGACTACTTCGACCGACTGCAAGAACTAGAGTAAGGCAGACCGGGCCAAGGCCCTCCGGCAGCCAGCCCGGCTCGCCCTCCTGACCGCGAGAAGACGTGCGGGCAACGTCGTGACCCAACATCTTAAAGTCTCCACGCTTCAGTGACCTGATTAGCTCTCTGAAGATCCGCAACCTCAACTCACTCTGACAGTTATGATTACCAACGTCATAGTCATACGAGAAGATTGACGGAAATGTTAAATTGTAAGTACCTTGATAACGTAGCTATTCTGTTTATAGCGCCAGATGCTCGAATGGATAATTTTTCAGCTTGGAATTTGAAAGGACCAATAAAAAAATTAGTGAGGTACGGAAAACTTTTAAAAAGGATAGACGCATGTAAATCGTGAGTGCATCATTTATTAAGAATATTTCATAAAAGCTTTTCCAGTGAAAAATATACTTCGTTGCATTTATATTTCATACACATTCGTGAAAAATAGGATCATTCTAATTTTTTACAACCATATATGCTAATAGATATGAAGCTAATGCTTGAATGTTGAATAAAAGGCTGCACCTAGATCACAATAGTGGAAGCGCTGTGCAAAATTGGTTGACAAAAGTGATTTTTATTATAATTGAAAGAGTGCGAAAATACATGTGGATTACTTGATTTCAGGTAAAAGCATTTTACGCCAAACACTAGAACCACTAGAATACAGACCAAACCATGATGCCATATTCTACTCTAGGCTTGAGTTTATCCTGCACTATTTCTTAGTCAAATTTGAAACATGGACGCTTGCTAAAACATATTTCTTGATGATCGTCGAGTATACTGTTGAAATGTTGAATTATTGAAGTGAAAAATACTACTAATGCGAAAATTATATCTTGGAGATGAACATGCTAATACTGATCCAAAGCGTGGACTTCAGGAGTCGGGATGCCCTTCTTGATAGTTAATTCTTCTCACGCCCTGCAACATAGCGAGGTGCCCTCCAGTATTGGCGCCAGCAGTTTCTGTGTTTGCTCTACTGGACGCATTAATGAGATACGAAGAGACAGAGAACTACAAGTCAAGAATGAACCGGAGAAATTAAATGATTCATGAAACGTTATTGTAATCAGTCATGCGACTTCGGTATTGAGTAATACAGGAATAAAATTCACTGAATCCAAGGTACAAATGTGGATGAAAGAATGCTTCATCAGAGTAATTGAAAATTGACTGCTGCTATATTCTGCCCGTAAACTTATGTACAATTGTAATGAAAGATTTGGATCTATTATTAACCACTGCTAGCAGGACCCGTGAAAATTCCACGGGATGAGAAATATACTGGTCCATTTCTTCTGATGCGCTGTCTTTGCAATTGATTTTGCCTTAAATGGATAACTTTACCAGGATTCATATTTTCAATTCTCTGCTTATATCTCTCTCTTTGGTTTTGATGATAATTCGTTCTGTCTTCTTCATTCATGTTCTGTTCTCTTTGCTGAAATAAATTTCTCTGCTGCTCAAGGTACTGTGCCCACTGTTCCTCATCCATATTTTCCCTCCTTTGCCGGGATAAATTTCTTTGCTGCTGTAGGTACTGTGCCCGCTGTTCCTCATCCATATTTTCCCTTCTTTGCTGTGATGTATTCCTTAGCTGCTCACGGTACTCTTCACGTTGTACATCGTTCATCGCAGCTCGCCTCACTTGCTGACGTTGCCTCTTCCTCTCAAGGATTTCCTGCCGTTGTTCATTCCTTATTCTCTCTGTAGAGTCTCATTCTATCGCGAGAAATTCCCAATCTTCGCTCCACTGTGACAGATTTTTATGTAAGATACGGATCTCTGTTTAAATATACATATGTCTCAACAATTAGGAAAAGTTTATATAAAATGTCGAACGTATCAATGCATGTAAAGGCCATCTTTTAATGTTACACTGAGGAATTCGGTAGCTCTGATACTGCAAACTCGACGAAATCGTAACGGACTAACTAACTAAGGAAGGAACAAGCAGAATTATAATAAGATTACTTCTGAGCTCATTACTGAGCTTTTTTGACTTTTTAACTTTTTCAACGCTTTCTCAAGAAAGTCCTTCCATTTTATGTTTTAAACGTTGATCAAAATCTAAATGTCACATAACATTTAAGACTGTTCATGGATGTCAATGTGCGAAATAATAATGGAAACGGGATATAATTTTCCTTTTTACAAGTTCTTGAAATGAAGATGCATATTCAATTCATATTGAAAATATTGAAATTAAATTTGTAACCTCACACGAAAAATTACAGAAAATTATGTGTTCACGGTGAAGCTTCCTGTAGCACTACGAGATAAGTCGAGATTGTGCAGGTCTATGCTCCTCAGACTCAATGTTCAGTACTACATAGTACTGTAAACCAGTAAACAATGACAGACATTATCTGCTCTTTAAAATGGTGAGAACTAAAAAAGAGAATCGAAATGAAGTAATAACGATTAAATTTCAAAACACAAATATGTATATAAAGAAGACATCGCGACTAAAAACAGGTTTGTATGACCGTTAAGTAATAGCTTATTGAAAAAATCAATAACAAACTTGCCGCTATACACATATGCGTGTGTATACATATTGCATTATACGTATACTAGACAGTTCCCGAGGAAATTCCACGATTTAGATTTGATTAATTTGAAATTATTATAAAGATGAATGCATTATTATAAAGATGAATGCATTGAAGATTATTGTGTTTTAAATAAATAATTTTTAGTAATTCCATTCAGAACTTCCTTTCTGCATCTTATTGACCGATAACATGGCCCAGATAGTACCTGATAGTGGCCCAGATGAGACTGCAAATCTAAAGCGGTGACCCACTATGAGGTAAAGTGCAGAGTTTACAGGGAAACTGTAATTACACCAATGTTGGGACTCAAGTTCTGGAGTTACGGGTTGTTATTCAAATAGAAGACCAATAGCGTGAATAGAGAGACTGAGATCGCACTGCGGGAACAAGAGAGATACACACACAACAACAAAAAAGCACAAGATGGCATAGATAACCGGAATGTGTTAGGAAAAAGTATACAACAACATTGGTGATAATAATTCACTCATGGTTGTCTACACACAAGGTGGTTCAAGAAGCTATCGAAAGGGTTATATAAAATGTAAGAGGAGACAGTATGAAGAAGGTGTTCAGGTGAAGGACAGCTAGGAAAGTTAGAGTTTATGTGGCTAAAAGTTATAGCCCCAGCCGAAACTTAATTTTCAATGTAGTAGCAAAATTTGATGAATAAATGTTAACCCCATCTCCAAGTTCTAAAAACTCACAACCTTAGAAATTCCCAAAAAAACTTGGTATTAAGCACTATACACAATTTCAATGGAAAATGCTCTCTATCTAATAAAATAACTTTGTCATCAGTCAATTAATTTTTAAAAGTTTTAGCAAACTTATCATGTAAGCACCTTAAGGAATGTCAGATTTGGATTATTGAAGAATTTATCACAATTCAGTAATAATTACCACGATTTCACATTCTCAAAAGCAGCCGAAACACCTTCACTGAATTAGAAAAACAGTTGAGGTACCTGTTACTTTCAGAAATGTTTATTCAATAAGAAGTAGACCTACTGCGTTTTGATCTATCGTACTTCAACTAGTCGTAGAGGAGACCCAAGTTAAGTAATTCAAGATTTCGTGCTATGTAATCTTCAGCCCTTCTCAAATGAAAATGTTTTAAAATGTTTGGAAGTCAACGGTTGTGAGTAACGATCTGTACTTCTGTACCTGCTCACGTGTTTTTACCAACCACACTAAATCTACTTTATTTTAAGATCTTGTGTTTTTTGAAGTGTTTAGTATTTTTCTGATAGATTGTGCATCACATGGACTCTTCCAATCTGTCAATTGTCGCGTTGGAAAAACAGCGTAAAGACACGATGTCTGAACTCTGATATTGACTTGATCCCAAGAAATTCAAATAATCGTTGCTAATGTTCCTTCCATGCTCAGCAACGACTAAGCTAATGGACCTTCTAAAAAAAACTGCTTCAACTTTACCAATTATCATCTTCGGTGCTTCATTGTAGGAACACGTAGTCAGGACCAAGATTTTTTGGGATGTTTCTAGATGCAAATGTGCTCTGCATTGAAAAAGAATGGGGAAATCGTCAAAGAATATGTATAACGCGCTAAAGTTTATCTTTTAGTTCATCGTTCTGGGTACTACACTGATCTAACATTGTAAGAAAATTTGTGCAACAAAAAAGATTGTAACGACGGCGGCGTTTCTTTGATATTTGACGCAATAAAAACAGCTTTGTTCTGATGAGGCTTCGGTTTTGTAGGAGCTAACATATCCTCACAATCATTCTTGGGTCAGCAGGCTTATGGAAACCCTTTGCAATGCTAACAAAAACTTGTTGGCCTCTTCCACTGAGAGTCTGCATGTGTGAGGAATCACTCCTCTTGATTAAGATATAAGAGAGCTGTGGGAATTCTACCATGGCTCATAATACAGAAGTGCTTAGAAACCACAAATTGAAATAATTTTTGAGGCTAGAATTCCACTCAAGAGTGGCGCTATAACCCGTTTTATTTTATAATCCGGGAGATCACTGCAGTTAGCTTAATTTATTTACTTAATTTATTTATTTACTTAACTTTAGATTGATATAGAAACTTATGTTAAGTAATTCACTTACATCCCTACAGTAAAAAAAAGTGTTAAAACGAACTCTGGACACACTTTTTACCATGAAAGAAAAATGGCGTACGCAAACAAATGTTTTCGTCCGCCTATCAAATCCCGTCCATTGGACTCGATCTCACTCCTTTACATTCTGAACATTTTCAATCTTTATACTAACTGTGGTTTTCATGCCGTCACATACGCTCGTACTCAAAGTGGCTTGCTAGTTTTAATTCGAGTCTTCAAACAGTTGCTGTTCAAAGTCATAGAATCAGTTTGTACGCGTGCTGAAGTCTGGTCGCGGTCTTCAATACGTGTCAGTTCACTTCAATAAGTGTCAATTCACTTTAATACGTGTCAGTTCACTTCAATAAGTGTCAATTCACTTTAATACGTGTCAGTTCACTTCACTGTGTGTCAGTTCACTTCAATACGTGTCAGTTCACTTCACTATGTGTCAGTTCACTTCAATACGTGTGAGTTCACTTTAGTAAGTGTCAATTCACTTCAGTACGTGTCAGTTCACTTCAATACGTGTCAGTTCACTTCAATACGTGTCAGTTCACTTCAATACGTGTCAGTTTAATTCAATATGTGTCAGTTTACTTTGATGATGAAACAACAAAAAAAGAGAACACAAGCCAAAATTAGGGTATCCTTTAAACTTATAAATTATTATTTTTTGCTGTAAATTGTGGCTATCTTGTTTTATAAAACATAATTTCTATTAAAATTCATCACTGAATATATATAAATTTTCATATCAGAGCAGTACTTTATTTCTGAAATTATATTGAGTAGTAATCAATAATCAAATTAGGTCAAGTTCTCAAACATGTGTTAAGATACATATAAATATTATATTTAATATATATATATATATATATATATATATATATATATATATATACCATATTGATTGCAATTAGTTTATAAAAAGAATAATATTAGGACTACAATATTCCGACTTAAGTAATTTTTTCGATTGTACTTGCATCTCATCATAGTGCTTAAAAATGAATTTTAATCCAATGCTGAAGAAACAATCTTAATCCTCCTTTTAAGTGCGAACATGTAAATAAACAGTTCATATGCGAACGAGTGCGAGTGCAAGTACAAATTTGTTCAGCGTCGTACAAACAAGCTTGAGAATTTTGCTCGTTCAACTTACTCAAATCATACCACAGACGAGCATCATTCTTTCAACAACGTGTGAATGGAAATAGTGAAAAAGTGCCTGCAAATTTTTTATCAGGACGTTTCGACCCAAATATTGCTGTCGACACTACGGTCTATTCATAATTATTTTTCATGAAAAGCTAGGATTTGAAGTGTCCAAATTTCTCATTTATTAAAATATTTGTTTTTCATTGTTATTACATAATTTCTGCTTGAACAAGATATTCGATAGAACGAAACAAGGTGTATTATACTTGGCCTTGATTACTTTCACCGTTACGGATGCCGTGATGCGGTTGAAGTCCACGGTGCTGCGATGAATCAAACTTTACAAGATCTCTGCTATGATGCGGGATTTTATCAAATGTTTGAATGTTGCAATTCAAATTCTTAAAAAACATCAAATTGCAGGGCCTAAGTATATGTTAAATTGTCTCATAACGTGACTAGCTTAGGACGGTGATCCCTCTGTGACGCAATTCCGGTATCTGTATTGCGTGGAAGCTACGATAAGGATGATTGTTTGCTATGTCCCACTTACATAGTGGGTTCGTATTCATCTCATGGTGGCATATTTGTGCAGTTGAAAATGATTTTCACACAATATCCGGGGTGTTCCTCCAGTGAAGACCGTGAGGCTCCCACATTGCAATACTGTGGTGGGTTTGCAAGTGACGACGACTTCGTGTGAACCACGAGACTCAGACTTGATCCGACCTTCGTGCTTGAAAGACACGTCTTTTCATAGCTGCCAGCTTACTCTGTGATTCCTCGCTTAAGCAGTGTCGGTACAGTGGTCATTTTTATCATACAATTAATTTACTTTTAAATTCTGTGCTCAAGATTGTATGATCTTAGCACAACTAATACACATCTTGTGCAACAAACTATATGTGAACTATTTTATCTAACTTGCTCTTATACAATAAAGTTTTGATGTGTGGTTGATGACTCAAAATAAACTAGTGATCATGGGACATGTGTAGCTAGTCATAGTGGCAGGGTAACTGGTCGTCAGAGTGTGTTATTCGTGCTTTAAGTTGTTGAACTCTAAAATTAATGTTGATTCTGGTTTCAGCTGTTCGTTAGTGATGTTATTTTGGTTATTAATTATTACTAATTTTACTAAGTTTTATAATTATTGTAATTGCACAGAGCGATTCACACTCGACTGAATTTGTTGCCGTTTATCAATTTCAAAAATAATGAAAGTGACCGCCAAATAATTTCAGATTTGTGTATGATGCTGACGAGCACATGATGACTCTGCTCAGAACTCATACGCTAACTGTTCTTCACACTTCAATGTAATTACCGTCTACTTATTTCATTTGCATATATTAAAAATATATTGTATATCAAAATAAACCGACCTGCATGATCAATCTGTAATCGCTAAGTGAACACAATTGCTATTTGAGAAAAGAATATGATTTAAACTCATGAAGAAAATATTACTTAATTATTATCACATTCGTAACAGTTTTACACGGATAATAGTTTATGAGTACTAAAACTGAGTTCACCTTTCTTCTTCAGTATAATTGAGTCTTGATGCTCCGCAGCTGTACTTACAGCGATGCTCCGCAGCTGTACTTACAGCGATGCTCCGCAGCTGTACTTACAGCGAATTCTTTTTCATCGGTTGAGCACATCGCGACCTCAAAACCAATGCACTTCAGCGACGGTTTACCTCGGTCATAGATATATAGGAATTGAAATATCAGTAATTTTATGGTCTATTGATATTCTAAGTAACGAATTTGTGTGGAACTAAAATGTTTTTCATTGTTATAGAAATCATATCAGGCGTCGCGATGAGAAATTCTATGCAATTTTATTATTTTCTAGTATCAGGTACCTGCGAAGATGGATGTAAGTGCCGAGAAAATTCTTCCCTTATTGATGAACTTACATTTAGCAAGGCTGAGTACTCATATGAGGGCGTCTATGTATACCGCACTTCAATGAATCTTTGTAAACTATGTCCCGAGAACCAATACGAAGATTGCCACCATGAACAGTATTGGTTCACGGTGGTGAGCTACAGTGAACCGTCTATCTGTGAACCAACGCTATGTCTGTTGAAACTGTATATGCGGAAATCGCTTGAAACAATTGAGCTATGATCTCTTACTGCATGTAGTTTTCTGCATCGATAGATCCCTCCCTGATAAATATTACTGCTCTCAGTCATGCTTGACTTTAGAAGAATAAGAAATTCATGCGAGTTGGAGGTTGGCGATTGTTGGACTCGCAAACTTCTAAATTTTGTATAGGTTGTTCTCAAGTATTAATTAGGCGACGAGTTACGTCTTTTAATTTAAATTTCTTGCATGGTGACTTGCTAATTGCTGAAAAATCAGTGGTTTTACTTTGTCATTTGTTTTAGAAATGGGTGGGGAGGATTTGTTAACGGAGGCACAGCGGGTGTGCAGCGAACCGGCCATAAATTTAAAGTATTTTATCATTAGCCATTTTGACCTTAATGGACTACTCATTTTAATTATATTGCTAATTTTACTAAATTATATCATCACAGAAAGTAGAAATATAGTGCTTGTTAACTCGTAATTAGATACGAATAATTTATTTTTCGTAAATTGAAGAAAAAAAAAAACTCTTTGACGTACCACCTTGGCTTGGAGATTTTTTGCCCTGTTGTGTTTTAAAAATTATCATTTTGTACACCCGATTGGAACATTTGAACAACTAAGCAAACACAAACTGTAAAAACAAATCGTACAAAAGTAGTAAATTTTTTTTTCGTGAAAGCAAGACAAAATTTACACAGTATTTGTGTAGTTCGAAAGACAAAATATCGAGGAAATAAAAGGACGTAGCCAGGGAGAATGAAGTGGTGAACAGTACAGGATATGCCTACAAAAATCACTGAAGAATAAGCCGGAAAAAACAATGCCTGTCGAAAAAAAAAACCTGTGCGCATGACTATGTCGAATGAGATTAAATTGCAATTGATTAAATAGCAGGTTAAATCTTCGTTCTAATATCAGTATCAGAGTAGCATGGCTTATGCTTATCTGCTTCTTCCGCTACTTCACGCCGTATAATTTGATAAGACAGCTGCGTCCAACATGCAGGTTGCAACTCGTGAGTGAGCCCGTATTTCCATGGCTTGAGTATTGTTCTCGTCTCATCAAACCTTATTCTCTTCTGAGTCCCTGTGGTCCAGTGAAATTAGTCTGTTAAAAGCTGTGTGGTGAACGCTCCTTTTGAGCATCCTTACCTTTTTCAAGCTCTGAA